>JAEOAE010004013.1:0-10000 GCA_036365155.1 Meriones psammophilus
CAGTGCGATATAAGACTTTTCAGTTTTCCTGTATTCCTAAATGAAGCGGCGACACATGTGATTTAGATTACAAAATAGTGCTTTGCGTTTACGTTCTTTCCTTGGAAACTTGTTAGGTTTAGGGTTAGGGTTAGGGGTAGGGTTAGGGTTAGGTTTAGGGTTAGGGTTAGAGTAGGGTTAGCGTTAGGGTTAGGGTTAGGTTTCTGGTATGGTTAGGGTTAGGGTTAGGGGTTAGGGTTATATCACTTTTCAGTTTTCCTGTTATAATCATTGAACATGCAACACATATGTAAATTAGTTTACAAAGTTGTGCTTTGCGTTTCTGTTCTTTCAGTGGAAACTTGTTTCTTTTGCTATACAGTCATGCGATATATCAGTTTTCAGTTTTCCTGTGTTCCTAATTGAGCTAGCAACACACATGTGATTTAGTTTACAAAGTTGTGCTTTGCGTTTCTGTTCTTTCGGTGGAAACTTGTTTCTGTGCCGTACAGTCGCGATATATCAGTTTTCAGTTTTCCTGTTATAATAATTGAACGGGCGACACGTATGTGAATTTGTTTACAAAGTTGTGCTTTGTGTTTCTGTCTTTCCATGAAAACTTGTTTCTTTGCTGTACAGTGCGATATATCACTTTTCACTTTTCCTGTATTCCTAATTGAGCGAAGCGACGTGCGTGATTTAGTTTACAAAGTAGTGCTTTGCTTTTCTAATCTTTCATTGTAAACTTGTTCCTGTGCTGTACATTGTGATATATCACTTTTCAGTTTTCCTGTTTTAATAATTGAACGGTCGACACATATGTGAATCAGTATACAAAGTTGTGCTTTGCCTTTCTGTTCTTTCAATGGAAACATGTTTCTGTGCCGTACAGTCGATATATCACTTTTCAGTTTTCCTGTATTCCTAACTGAGCGAAAGTGACACACATGTGATTTAGTTTACAAAGTATTGCTTTGCCTTTATGTTCTTCGTTGAAAAATTGTTCCTGTTAGGAAAAAGTTAGGTTCTGGCTAGGGTTAGGGTTAGGGTTAGGGTTAGGAGTTAGGGTTAGAGTTATGGTTAGGGTTAGTGTTAGAATTAGGGGTTAGGGTTAGTGTTGGGGTTAGGGTTATTGTTATATCTCTTTTCAGTTTTCTGTCATAATAATTGAGCGGGTGACACGCACGTGAATTAGTTTACAAAGTTGTGCTTTGCGTTTCTGTTCTTTTCGATGGAAGCTTGTTTCTGTGCCTTATAGTGCGAGATAACACTTTTCAGTTATGCTGTATTGCTAATTGAGCCAGCGACACAATGTGATATAGTTTACAAAGTAGTCCTTTACGTTTTTGTTCTTTCGTTGAAACTTGTTCCTGTTCAGAACAAGTTAGGTTAGGGTTAGGGTTAGGT
Source organism: Meriones psammophilus (assembly GCA_036365155.1). Classification (NCBI taxonomy): domain Eukaryota; kingdom Metazoa; phylum Chordata; class Mammalia; order Rodentia; family Muridae; genus Meriones; species Meriones psammophilus. The sequence goes on from JAEOAE010004013.1 coordinate 1,387, forward strand.
TAGGGGTTAGGGTTAGGTTTAGGGTTAGGGTTGGGGTTAGGGTTAGAGGTTTGGGTTAGGGTTAGAGTTAGGGTTAGGGTTAGGGTTAGGGTTAGGAGTTAGGGTTAGTGGTAGGGTTAGGGTTAGCGTTATATCACTTTTCAGTTTTCCTCTCATAATAATTGAGCAGGCGACAGGTATGTGAATTAGTTTACAACGTTGTGCTTTGCGTTTCTGTTCTTTCGATGGAAACTTCTTTCTCTGCCATACAGTGCGAGATAACACTTTTCAGTTTTCCTATATTGCTAATTGAGCTAGCGACACATATGTGATTTAGTTTAAAAAGTAGACCTTTGCGTTTATGTTCTTTCGTTGGAAACTTGTTCCTGTTCAAAACAAGTTAGGGTTAGTTTTAGGTTAGGGTTAGGGTTAGGGTTAGGGTTAGGGTATGGTTAGGGTTAGGGTTAGGGTTAGGTTTAGGGTTATATCGCTTTTCAGTTTTCTCTCTCATAATAATTGAATGGGCGACACGTTTGTGAATTAGTTTACAAAGTTGTGCCGCATTTCTGTTCTTCGATGGAAACTTGTTTCTGTACCATACAGTGCGAGATAACACTTTTCAGTTTTCCTGTATTGCTAATTGAGCTAGCGACACACATGTGATTTAGTTTACAAAGTAGTGCTTTGCGTTTTCTGTTCTTTCGTTTGGAAACTTGTTACTGTACATTACAGTGCGATTTATCACTTTTCAGTTTTCCTGTTACAATAATTTAACGGGGAGACACGTATGTGAATTAGTTTACAAAGTAGTGCTTTTTGTTTATGTTCTTTCGTTGGAAACTTGTTTCTGTGCCGTACAGTCTGAGATAACACTTTTCAGTTTTACTGTATTCCTAATTGAGTGAAGGACACACGTGATTCCGTTTAAAAGTAGTGCTTTGCTTTTCTGTTCTTTAGTTGGAAACTTGTTCCTGTTAGGAAGAAGTTAGGGTTAGGGTTAAGGTTAGGTTTAGGGTTAGGGTTAGGATTAGGATAGGATAGGGTTAGGGTTAGGGTTAGGGTTAGGGTTAGGGTTAGGGTTAGGGTTTGGGTTAGGGTTAGTGTTAGGGTTAGGGTTAGGGTTAGGGGTTAGGGTTAGTGTTAGGGTTAGGGTTAGGTTTATATCACTTTTCAGTTTTCCTCTCATAATAATTCAACAGGCGACACATATGTGAATTAGTTTAAAAAGTTGTGCATTGCGTTTCTGTTCTTCGATGGAAACTTGTTTCTGTGCCCTACAGTGAGAGATAACACTTTTCAGTTTTCCTGTATTGCTAATTGAGCTAGCGACAACACATGTGATTTAGTTTACAATGTAATGCTTTGCATTTCTGTTCTTTCGTTGGAAATTTGTTCCTGTTCAGAACAAGTTAGGTTAAGGTTAGGGTTAGGGTTAGGTTTAGGTTACAGTTAGGGTTAGGTTTAGGTTTAGGGTTAGTGTTGGGGTTAGGGTTAGAGTTAGGGTTATGGTTAGGGTTAGGGTTAGGTGTTAGGGTTAGTGTTAGGGTTAGGGTTAGGGTTATATCACTTTTCAGTTTTCCTGTTATAATAATTGAGCAGGTGACACGTATTTGAATTACATTACAAAGTAGTGCTTTGCGTTTATGTTCTTTCGTTGGAAACTTGTTCTTGTTCAGAACAAGTTAGGGTTAGGGTTAGGGTTAGGGTTAGGGTAGGGATAAGTTTAGGGTTAGGGTTATGTTTAGGGTTAGAGTTAGGGTTAGGGTTAGGGTTAGGGTTAGGATTTGGGTTAGGGTTAGAGTTAGGGTTAGGGTTAGTGTTAGGGTTAGGGTTAGGGTTAGGGGGTTATGGTTAGTGTTAGGGTTAGGTTTAGGTTTATATCACTTTTCAGTTTTCCTCTCATAATAATTCAACAGGCGACATGTATGTGAATTAGTTTACAAAGTTGTGCTTTTGCGTTTCTGTTCTTCGATGGAAACTTGTTTCTGTGCCCTACAGTGCGAGATAACACTTTTCAGTTTCCCTGTATTGCTAATTGAGCTAGCGACACACATGTGATTTAGTTTACAAAGTAGTCCTTTGGGTTTATGTTCTTTCGTTGGAAACTTGTTCCTGTTAAGAATACAGTTAGTGTTAGGGTTAGGGTTAGGTTTAGGGTAGGGTTAGGGTTATGGTTAGAGTTAGAGTTAGGTTAGGTGTAGGGGTTGTGTTTTGGTTAGGGTTAGAGTTAGGGTTAGGGTTAGGGTTAGGGTTATATCACTTTTCAGTTTTTCCTCTCATAATAATTCAACGGGCAACACGTATGTGAATTAGTTTACAAAGTTGTGCTTTGCGTTTTCTGTTCTTTAGATGGAAACTTGTTTCTGTGACCTACAGTGCGAAATAACACTTTTCAGTTTTCATGTATTGCTAATTGAGCTAGCGACACACATGTGATTTAGTTTACAATGTAATGCTCTGCATTCCTGTTCTTTCGTTGGAAATTTGTTCCTGTTCAGAACAAGTTAGGGTTAGGGTTAGGGTTAGGGTTAGGGTTAGGGTTAGGGTTAGGGTTAGAGTTAGGGTTAGGGTTAGGTTTACGGTAGGGTTAGGGTTAGGGGTTAGGTTTAGTGTTAGGGTTAGGGTTAGGTTATATCACTTTTCAGTTTTCCTGTCATAATAATTGAGCGGGCGACAGGTATGTGAATTAGTTTACAAAGTTGTGCTTTAACGTTTTCTGTTCTATCGATGGAAACTTGTTTCTGTACCATACAGTGCGAGATAACACTTTTCAGTTTTCCTGTATTGCTAATTGAGCTAGCGACACACATGTGATTTAGTTTACAAAGTAGTGCTTTGCGTTTCTGTTCTTTCGTTGGAAACTTGTTACTGTACATTACAGTGCGATTTATCACTTTTCAGTTTTCCTGTTACAATAATTTAACGGGAGACACGTATGTGAATTAGTTTACAAAGTAGTGCTTTTTTTGTTTATGTTCTTTCGTTGGAAACTTGTTTCTGTGCCGTATAGTCTGAGATAACACTTTTCAGTTTTCCTGTATTCCTAATTGAGCGAAGGACACACGTGATTCCGTTTAAAAGTACTGCTTTGCTTTTCTGTTCTTTCGTTGGAAACTTGTTCCTGTTGGAAAGAAGTTAGGGTTAGGTTAAGGTTAGGTTTAGGGTTAGGGTTAGGATTAGGGTAGGATAGGGTTAGGGTTAGGGTTAGGGTTAGGGTTAGGGTTAGGGTTTGGGTTTGGGGTTAGTGTTAGGGTTAGGGTTAGGGTTAGGGGGTTAGGGTTAGTTTTATATCACTTTTCAGTTTTCCTCTCATAATAATTCAACGGGCGACTTCGTATGTGAATTAGTTTACAAAGTTGTGCATTGCGTTTCTGTTCTTTCGATGGAAACTTGTTTCTGTGCCCTACAGTCTTTTGAGATAACACTTTTCAGTTTTCCTGTATTGCTAATTGAGCTAGCGACACACATGTGATTTAGTTTACAATGTAATGCTTTGCATTTCTGTACTTTTCGTTGGAAATTTGTTCCTGTTCAGAACAAGTTAGGGTTAGGGTTAGGGTTAGGGTTAGGGTTAGGTTTACGGTAGGGTTAGGGTTAGGGGTTAGGTTTAGTGTTAGGGTTAGGGTTAGGGTTATATCACTTTTCAGTTTTTTCCTGTCATAATAATTGAGCAGGCGACACGTATGTGAATTAGTTAACAAAGTTTTGCTTTGCGTTTTGTTCTTTCGATGGAAGCTTGTTTCTGTGCCTTACAGTGTGAGATAACACTTTTCAGTTTTCCTATATTGCTAATTGAGCTAGTGACACACATGTGATTTAGTTTACAAAATAGTGCTTTGCGTTTATGTTCTTTCGTTGGAAACTTGTTCCTGTTCGGAAGAAGTTAGGGTTAGGGTTAGGGTTAGGGTAGTGTTAGGGTTAGGGGTTAGGGTTAGTGTTAGGGTTAGGGTTATATCACTTTTCAGTTTTCCTCTTATACTAATTGAATAGGCGATACGTATGTGAATTATTTTACAAAGTTGTGCTTTGCGTTTCTGTTCTTTTCGATGGAAACTTGTTTCTGTGCCATACAGTCGAGTTAACACATTTTAGTTTTCCTGTATTGCTAATTGAGCGGCGACACACATGTTATTTAGTTTACAAAAATTGTGCTTTGCGTTTCTGTTCTTTCATTGGAAACTTGTTACTGTACATTACAGTGCGATTTATCACTTTTCAGTTTTCCTGTTATAATAATTGAAAGGGTGACATGTATGTGAATTAGTTTACAAAGTAGTGCTTTGTGTTTATGTTCTATCGTTGGAAACTGGATCCTGTTCAGAACAAGTTCGGTTATGGTTAGGGTAGGGATAAGTTTAGGGTTAGGGTTAGGGTTATGTCTAGGTTAGAGTTAGGGTTAGGGTTAGGGTTAGGATTTGGGTTAGGGTTAGAGTTAGGGTTAGGGTTAGTGTTAGGGTTAGGGTTAGGGGTTAGGGTTAGTGTTAGGGTTAGGGTTAGGGATATATCACTTTTCAGTTTTCCTCTCATAATAATTGAGCAGGAGACACGAATGTGAATTAGTTTACAAAGTTGTGCTTTGTGTTTCCTTTCTTCGATGGAAACTTGTTTCTGTACCCATACACAGTGAGATAACACTTTTCAGTTTTCCTGTATTGCTAATTGAGCGGCGACACACATGTGATTTGGTTTACAAAGTGGTGCTGCGTTTCTGTTCTTTTCCTTGAAACTTGTTTACTCTACTGTACAGTGCGATATAACACTTTTCAGTTTTCCTGTTATAATAATTGAGCGGGTGACATGTATGTGTGAATTAGTTTAAAAAAAGTCGTGCTTTGTGTTTCTGTTCTTTCTATGGAAACTTGTTACTCTACTGTACAGTGCGATATATCTCTTTTCAGTTTTCCTCTCACAATAATTGAATGGGCGACACATATGTGAATTAGTTTACAAAGTTGTGCTTTGCATTTCTGTTCTTTGAAGGAAGCTTGTTTCTGTGCCTTACAGTGCGAGATAACACTTTTTCAGTTTTCCTGTATTGCTAATTGAGCTAGCGACACAGGTGTGATTTAGTTTACAAAGTAGTCCTTTGCGTTTATGTTCTTTTGTTGGAAACTTGTTCCTGTTCAGAACAAGTTAGGGTTAGGGTTAGGGTTAGGATTAGGGTTAGGGTTAGGGGTTAGGGTTAGTGTTAGGGTTAGGGTTAGGGTTATATCACTTTTCAGTTTTCCTCTCATAATAATTGAAGCAGGCGACACGTATGTGAATTAGTTTACAAAGTAGTGCTTTGCCTTCCTGTTCTTTGATGGAAACTTGTTTCTCTGCCATACAGTCTTGAGATAACACTTTTCAGTTTTCCTGTATTGCTAATTGAGCTAGTGACACATATGTGATTTAGTTTACAAAGTAGACCTTTACGTTTTGTTCTTTCGATGGAAACATGTTTCTGTTCCATACAGTCCGAGATAACACTTTTCAGTTTTCCTGTATTCCTAATTGAGTGAGTGACACACATGTGATTTAGTTTACAAAGTACTGCTTTGCGTTTATGTTCTTTCATTGGAAACTTGTTCCTGTTTGGAAGAAGTTAGGGTTAGGGTTAGGGTTAGGGTGAGGGTTAGAGTTAGGGTTAGAGTTAGGGTTAGGGGTAGGGTTAGGGTTAGGGGTTAGGATTAGTGTTATGGTTAGGGTTAGGGTTATATCACTTTTCAGTTTTCCTTTTATAATAAATGAGCAGGCGACACGTATGTGAATTAGTTTACAAAGTTGTGCTTTGCGTTTCTGTTCTTTCGATGGAAACTTGATTCTGTGCCATACAGTGCGAGATAACAATTTTCAGTTTTTCTGTATTGCTAATTGAGCTAGCGACACACATGTGATTTAGTTTACAAAGTAGTGCATTGCCGTTATATTCTTTCGTTTGCAAACTTGTTACTGTACTGTACTGCGATATATCACATTTCAGTTTTCCTGTTATAATAATTGAATGGGCGACATGTATGTGAATTAGTTTAGAAAGTAATGCTTTGCCTTTCCTTTCTTCGATGGAAACTTGTTTCTGTGCCATACATTCGAGATAACACTTTTCAGTTTTCCTGTTATAATAATTGAGCAGTCGACACGTATGTGAATTAGTTTACAAAGTAGTGCTTTTGCGTTTATGTTCTTTCGTTGGATAATTGTTCCTGTTTGGAACGAGTTAGTGTTAGGGTTATGGTTATGGTTAGGTTATGGTATGTTTAGGGTTAGGGTAGGTTTAGGGTTAGGGGTAGGGTTAGTGTTAGGGTTAGGGTTAGTGTTATATCACTTTTCAGTTTTTTCCTCTTATAATAATTGAACAGGCGACATGCATGTGAATTAGTTTACAAAGTAGTGCTTTTTGCGTTTATGTTCTTTTCGTTGGAAACTTGTTCCTGTTCAGACCAAGTTAGGGTTAGGGTTAGGGTAAGGGTTAGGGTTAGCGTTAGGGTTAGAGTTTGGGTTAGGGTTATATCACATTTCACTTTTCCTGTTGTAATAATTGAGCGGGTGACACGTATGTGAATTAGTTTACAAAGTTGTGCTTTGCTTTTCTGTTCTTTAGATGGAAACTTGTTTCTGTGCCTTACAGTGCGAGATAATACTTTTCAATTTTCCTGGATTGCTAATTGAGCTAGCAACACACATGTGATTTAGTTTACAAAGTTGTGCTTTGCGTTTATGTTCTTTCGTTGGAAACTTGTTACTGTACTGTACAGTGCGATATATCACATTTCAGTTTTCCTGTTATGATATTTATGCAGGCGACACACATGTGAATTAGATTGCAAAGTAGTGCTTTCCTTTCCTTTCTTTCGATGGAAACTTGTTTCTGTGCCTTACAGTCTGAGATAACACTTTTCAGTTTTCCTGTTATAATAATTGAACGGGCGACAGGTATCTGAATTAGTTTACAAAGTGGTGCTTTGCGTTTTTGTTCTTTTGATGGAAAATAGTTTCTGTGCCATACAGTGCGAGATAACACTTTTCAGGTTTACTGTATTCCTAATTGAGCTTACAATAAGTGACACACGTGATTCCATTTAAAAGTAGTGCTTTGCTTATCTGTTCTTTCCTTGGAAACTTGTTCCTCTGCTGTACAGTCGATATATCTCTTTTAAGTTTTCCTGTATTCCTAATTGAACGAGGGACACACATGTGATTTAGTTTACAAAATAGTGCTTTGCGTTTATGTTCTTTCATTGGAAACTTTTTCCTGTTAGGAAGAAGTTAGGGTTAGGGTTAGGGTTAGGGTAGGGTTAGGGTTAGGGGTTAGGGTTAGTGTTAGGGTTAGGGTTATATCACTTTTCAGTTTTCCTCTTATAATAATTGAATAGGCGACACATTATGTAAATTATTTTACAAAGTTGTGCTTTTGCGTTTCTGTTCTTTCGATGGAAACTTGTTTCTGTGCCATACAGTGCGAGTTAACACATTTCAGTTTTCCTGTTATAATAATTGAAAGGGTGACATGTATGTGAATTAGTTTACAAAGTCGTGCTTTGTGTTTATGTTCTATCGTTGGAAACTTGATCCTGTTCAGAACAAGTTACGGTTATGGTTAGGTAGGGATAAGTTTAGGGTTAGGGTTAGGGTTATGTCTAGGGTTAGAGTTAGGGTTAGGGTTAGGGTTAGGATTTGGGTTAGGGTTAGAGTTAGGGTTAGGGTTAGTGTTAGGGTTAGGGTTAGGGGTTATGGTTAGTGTTAGGGTTAGGGTTAGGGATATATCACTTTTCAGTTTTCCTCTCATAATAATTGAACAGGAGACACGAATGTGAATTAGTTTACAAAGTTGTGCTTTGTGTTTCCTTTCTTTCGATGGAAACTTGTTTCTGTACCGTACAGTGCCAGATAACACTTTTCAGTTTTCCTGTATTGCTAATTGAGCGAAGCGACACACATGTGATTTGGTTTACAAAGTCGTGCTTTGCGTTTCTGTTCTTTCCTTTGAAACTTGTTACTCTACTGTACAGTGTGATATAACACTTTTCAGTTTTCCTGTTATAATAATTGAGCAGGTGACATGTATGTGAATTAGTTTACAAAGTCGTGCTTTATGTTTCTGTTCTTTCTATGGAAACTTGTTACTCTACTGTACAGTGCGATATATCTCTTTTCAGTTTTTCCTCTCACAATAATTGAATGGGCAACACATATGTGAATTAGTTTACAAAGTTGGGCTTTGCATTTCTGTTCTTTTCGATGGAAGCTTGTTTCTGTGCCTTACAGTGTGAGATAACACTTTTCAGTTTTCCTGTATTGCTAATTGAGCTAGCAACACAGATGTGATTTAATTTACAAAGTAGTCCTTTGCGTTTATGTTCTTTTGTTGGAAACTTGTTCCTGTTCAGAACAAGTTAGGGTTAGGGGTTAGGGTTAGGGTTAGGGTTAGGGGTTAGGGTTAGTGTTAGGGTTAGGGTTAGGGTTATATCACTTTTCAGTTTTCCTCTCATAATAATTGAGCGGGCGACACGTATGTGAATTAGTTTACAAAGTAGTGCTTTGCCTTTCTGTTCTTTCAATGGAAACTTGTTTCTCTGCCATACAGTCTTGAGATAACACTTTTCAGTTTTCCTGTATTGCTAATTGAGCTAGCGACACATATGTGATTTGGTTTACA
>JAEOAE010004013.1:12500-81847 GCA_036365155.1 Meriones psammophilus
TACAAAGTAGACCTTTTGCGTTTATGTTCTTTTCGTTGGAAACTTGTTCCTCTTCAGAACAAGTTAGGGTTAGGGTTAGGGTTAGTGTTAGGGGTTAGAGTTAGTGTTAGGTTTAGGGTTAGGGTTATATCACTTTTCAGTTTTCCTCCCATAATAATTGAACGGACGACATGTATGTGAATTAGTTTACAAAGTTGTGCTTTGCGTTTCTGTTCTTTCGATGGAAACTTGTTTCTGTTCCGTACAGTCTTGAGATAACACTTTTCAGTTTTCCTGTATTGCTAATTGAGCTAGCGACACATATGTGATTTAGTTTACAAAGTAGACCTTGTGTTTATGTTCTTTCGTTGGAAACTTGTTCCTCTTCAGAACAAGTTAGGGTTAGGTATGGTTAGGGTTAGGGTTAGGTTTAGGTTATATCACTTTTCAGTTTTCCTCTCATAATAACTGAACGGGCAACATGCATGTGAATTAGTTTACAAAGTAGTGCATTGCGTTTATGTTCTTTCGTTGGAAACTAGTTCCTGTTCAGACCAAGTTAGGGTTAGGGTTAGGGTAAGGGTTAGGGTTAGGGTTAGGGTTAGGTTATATCACTTTTCACTTTTCCTGTTGTAATAATTGAATGGGCGACACGTATGTGAATTAGTTTTACAAAGTTGTGCTTTGCGTTTCTGTTCTTTAGATTGAAACTTGTTTCTGTGCCATACAGTCGAGATAACACTTTTCAGTTTTCCTGTATTCCTATTTGAGCGGCGACACAAGTGATCCGTTTAAAAGTACTGCTTTGCTTTTCTGTTCTTTCGTTGAAACTTGTTCCTCTGCTGTACAGTGCGATATATCACTTTTCAGTTTTCCTGTATTACTAATTGAGCGAGGGACACACATGTGATTTAGTTTACAAAGTTGTGCTTTGCATTTCTGTTCTTCGATGGAAGCTTATTTCTGTTCAGAACAAGTTAGGGTTAGGCTTAGGTTAGGGTTAGGGTTAGGTTAGGGTTAGGTTTAGGGTTAGGGTTAGGGTTAGGGGTTAGGTTAGGGTTACAGTTAGGGTTAGGGTTAGGGTTAGGGGGTTGGGGTTAGTGTTAGGGTTAGGGTTAGGTTATATCACTTTTCAGTTTTCCTCTCTTAATAATTGAACAGGCGACACATATGTGAATTAGTTTACAAAGTTGTGCTTTGCATTTCTGTTCTTTCGATGGAAACTTGTTTCTGTGCAGTACAGTGCTAGATAACACTTTTCAGTTTTCCTGTATTGCTAATTGAGCTAGCGACACATATGTGATTTAGTTTACAAAGTAGACCTTTGCGTTTTTGTTCTTTTTCGTTGGAAACTTGTTCCTCTTCAGAACAAGTTAGGGTTAGTGTATGGTTAGGTTTAGGTTAGGGTTAGCGTTAGGGTTAGGGTTAGGTTTAGGGTTATATCACTTTTCAGTTTTCCTGTCATAATACTTGAACAGGCGACACGTATGTGAATTAGTTTACAAAGTTGTGCTTTGCGTTTCTGTTCTTCTGATGGAAACTTGTTTCTGTGCCGTACTGTGCAAGATAACACTTTTCAGTTTTCTTGTATTCCTAATTGAGTGAACAACACACGTGATTCCGTTTAAAAGTAGTGCTTTGCTTTTCTGTTCTTTCCTCGAAACTTGTTCCTCTGCTGTACAGTGCGATATATCACTTTTCAGTTTTCCTGTATTCCTAATTGAGCGAGTGACACACATGTGATTTAGTTTACAAATTAGTGCTTTGCGTTTATGTTCTTTCGTTGGAAACTTGGTCCTATTCGGAAGAAGTTAGGGTTAGGGTTAGGGTTAGGGTCAGGTTTAGGGTTAGGTAGGGTTAGGGTTAGGGTTAGGGTTAGGTGAGGTTTAGAGTTAGGGTTAGGGTTAGGGTTAGGCAGGGTTAGGTTAGGTTAGTGTTAGGTTAGGATTAGGTTATATCACTTTTTAGTTTTCCTCTTATAATAATTGAAGGAGAAATGTATGTGAATTAGTTTACAAAGTTATGCTTTTCGTTTCTGTTCTTTCGATGGAAACTTATTTCTATACCATACAGTGCGAGATAACACTTTTCAGTTTTCCTGTATTGCTAATTGAGCTGAGCGACACACGTTATTTAGTTTACAAAGTAGTGCTTTGCTTTTCTGTTCTTTCACTCGAAACTTGTTCCTGTGCTGTACAGTGCGATATATCACTTTTTCAGTTTTCCTGTTCTAATAATAGAACGGGCGACAAGTATGTGAATTAGTTTACAAATTGTGCTTTGCGTTTCTGTTCTTTCGATGGAAACTAGTTTCTGTGCCGTACACAGCGAGATAACACTTTTCAGTTTTCCTGTATTCCTAATTGAGCGAGCGACACACGTTATTCGTTTTTAAAAGTAGTGCTTTGCTTTTCTGTTCTTTCCTTCAAACTTGTTCCTCTGCTGTACAGTGCGATATATCACTTTTCAGTTTTCCTGTATTCCTGATTAAGCGAGTGACACACATGTGATTTAGTTTACAAAGTAGCGCTTTGCGTTTTGTTCTTTCATTGGAAACTTGTTCCTATTCGGAAGAATTTAGGGTTAGGGTTAGGGTTAGGGTTAGGGTAGGGTTAGGGTTAGGTTAAGGTTAGAGTTAGGGTTAGTGTTAGGTTTAGGGTAGGGTTAGGGTTAGGGGTTAGGGTTTGTGTTAGGGTTAGTATTAGGTTATATCACTTTTCAGTTTTCCTCTTACAATAATTGAACGGGCGTACGTATGTGAATTAGTTTACAAGGTTGTGCTTTTGCGTTTCTGTTCTTTCAATGGAAACTTGTTTCTGTACCATTCAGTGTGAGATAACACTTTTCAATTTTCCTGTATTGATAATTGAGCGAGTGACACACATGTGATTTAGTTTACAAAGTTGTACTTTGCTTTTCTGTTCTTTCTTTGGAAATTTGTTACTGTACTGTACAGTGCGATATATCACTTTTCAGTTTTCCTGTTATAGTAATTGAACGGGCGACATGTATGTGAATTAGTTTACAAAGTTGTGCTTTGTGATTCCTTTCTTTCGATGTAAACTTGTTCCTGTGCTGTACAAGCCGAGATAACACTTTTCAGTTTTCCTGTTTTAATAATTGAACGGGCGACACATATGTGATTTAGTTTACAAAGTAGTGCTTTCCTTTTCTGTCCTTTCACTCGAAACTTGTTCCTGTGCTGTACAATCCGAGATAACACTTTTCAGTTTTCCTGTTGTAATAATAGAACGGGCAACAAGTATGTGAATTAGTTTAGAAAGTTGTGCTTTGCGTTTCTGTTCTTTCCTTAGAAACTTGTTTCTGTGCCGTACAGTGCGAGATGACACTTTTCAGATGTCCTGTATACCCAATTGAGCGAGGGACACACATGTGATTCCGTTTAAAAGTAGTGCTTTGCTTTTCTGTTCTTTCACTCGAAACATGTTCCTGTGCTGTACAGTGCGATATATCACTTTTCAGTTTTCCTGTTGTAATAATTGAACGGGTGACACGTATGTGAATTAGGTTCATAAAGTTGTGCTTTGCGTTTCTGTTCTTTCGATGGAAACTTGTTTCTCTGCCATACATTGCGAGATAACACTTTTCAGTTTTCCTGTATTCCTAATTGAGCGAGTGACACACGTGATTCCGTTTAAAAATAGTGCTTTGCTCTTCTGTTCTTTCGTTCGAAACTTGTTCCTTTGCTGTACAGTGCGTTATATCACTTTTCAGTTTTCCTGTTATAATAATTGAAGCGGGCGACACACATGTGATTTAGTTTACAAATTAGTGCTTTGCGTTTCTGTTCTTTGTTGGAAACTAGTTACTGTGCCATAAACTGTGAGATAACACTTTTCAGTTTTCCTGTATTGCTAATTGAGCGAGAGACACACATGTGATTTAGTTTACAAAGTTGTGGTTTGCGTTTCTGTTCTTTTTCAGGGAAACTTGTTCCTGTGCTGTACAGTGCGATATGTCACTTTTCAGTTTTCCTGTTGTAATAATTGAACAGGCGACACATATGTGAATTAGTTTACAAAGTTGTGCTTTGCGTTTCTGTTCTTTCGTTGGAAACTTGTTCCTCTGCTGTACAGTGCGATATATCACTTTTCAGTTTTCCTTTATTCCTAATTCAGGGAGTGACACACATGTGATTGAGTTTACAAATTAGTGCTTTGCGTTTATTTTCTTTCGTTGGAAACTTGTTCCTGTTCGGAAGAAGTTAGGGTTAGGTTAGGGTTAGGGTTAGGGTTAGGGTAGGGTTAGGGTTTAGGGTTAGTGTTAGGGTTAGGGTTAGGGATATATCACTTTTCAGTTTTCCTCTCATAATAATTGAATGGGCGACATTTATGTGAATTAGTTTACAAAGTTGTGCTTTTTGCGTTTCTGTTCTTTCGATGGAAACTTGTTTCTGTGCCCTACAGTTCGAGATGACACTTTTCAGTTTTCCTATATACCCAATTGAGCGAGACACAAATGTGATTCCCTTTAAAAGTAGTGCTTTGCTTTTCTGTTCTTTCTGTCGAAACTTGTTCCTGTGCTGTACAGTGCGATATATCACTTTTCAGTTTTTCTGTTATAATAATTGAACGGGCGACACGTATGTGAATTAGTTTACAAAGTTGTGCTTTGTGTTTCTGTTCTTTCGATGGAAACTTCTTTCTGTGCCATACACTGCTAGATAACACTTTTCAGTTTTCCTGTATACCCAATTGAGCAAGGGACACACATGTGATTCCGTTTAAAAGTAGTGCTTTGCTTTTCTGTTCTTTCGTTCAAAACTTGTCCCTTTGTTGTACAGTGCGATATATCACTTTTCAGTTTTCCTGTATTCCTAATTGAGTGAGTGACACACATGTGATTTAGTCTACAATGTAGTGTTTTGCGTTTATGTTCTTTCGTTGGAAACTTGTTCCTGTTAGGAACAAGTTAGTGTTAGGGCAGTTTTTAAGGTTAGGGTTAGTGTTAGGGTAGGGTTAGGGTTAGGTTTAGGGTTAGGGTTAGGGTAGGGTTAGGGTTAGGGTTAGGGTTATATCACTTTTCAGTTTTCCCGTTTGTAATTATTGAACAGGCGACACATATTTGATTTAGTTTACAAAGTAGTGCTTTGCTTTTCTGTTCTTTCAAGGAAACTTGTTCCTGTGCTGTACAGTGCGATATATCACTTTTCAGTTTTCCTGTTGTAATAATTGAACTGGCGACAAGTATGTGAATTAGGTTCACAAAGTTGTGCTTTGCTTTTCTGTTCTTTTCGATGAAAACTTTTTTCTTTGCCATACAGTTAGATATATCACTTTTCAGTTTTCCTTTATTCCTAATTGAGAGAGTGACAAATGTGAATCTGTTTAAAAGTAGTGCTTTGCTTTTCTGTTCTTTCGTTTGAAATTTGTTCCTTTGCTGTACAGTAAGGCGTTATATAGGGTTTTCAGTTTTAGGGTTATAATAATTGTTTAGGGTTAAGGTTAGGGTTAGGGGTTAGGGTTAGTTTAGGATTAAAGTAGTTGTGTTTGGGTTTCTGTTCTTTTAGGGGTTAGGGTTGTTCCTGTGTTATTACAGTTAGGGTTATATCACTTTTCAGTTTTCCTGTTATAATAATTGAACAGGCAACACGTATGTGAATTAGTTTACAAAGTTGTGCTTTGCGTTTCTGTTATTTCAATGGAAACTTGTTTCTGTGACAGAACAGTATGAGATAACACTTTTCAGTTTTCCTGTATTCCTAATTGAGCAAGCTACACACATGTGATTTAGTTTACAAAGTAGTGCTTTGTGTTTATGTTCTTTTCTTAGAAACTTGTTCCTGTTAGGAACATGTTAGGGTTAGGGTTAGGTTTAGGGTATGGTTAGGTTAGGATTAGGGTTAGGGTTAGGGTTAGGGTTAGGGGGGTTAGGTTTAGGGTTAGGGTTATGGTAGGGGGTTAGGGTTAGTGTTAGGGGGTTATAGTTAGGATTTTTGTTAGGGTTTAGGGTTAGGGTTAGGGTTATATCACTTTTCAGTTTTCCTGTTATAATAATTGAGCAGGCGACACATATGTGAATTAGTTTACAAAGTTGTGCTTTGCATTTCTGTTCTTTTCGATGGAAACTTGTTTCTGTGCCATATAGTTAGATATATCACTTTTCAGTTTTCCTGTATTCCTAATTGAGCAAGCAACACTCATGTGATTTGTTTAAAAGTAGTGCTTTGCTTTTCTGTTCTTTCGTTCAAATCTTGTTCCTCTGCTGTACAGTGCTACTTATCACTTTTCAGTTTTCCTGTAATAATAATTGAACTGGCGACATGTATGTGAATTAGTTTACAAAGTTGTGCTTTGCCTTTCTTGTTCTTTCGATGGAAACTTGTTTTCTGTGCTGTACAGTGTGAATATCACTTTTCAGTTTTCCTGTATTCCTATTTGAGTGAGCGACACACATGTGATTCCGTTTAAATGTACTATTTTGTTTTTCTGTTCTTTCGATGGAAACTTGTTTCTGTACCTTACAGTGCGATATATCACTTTTCAGTTTTCCTGTATTCCTAATTGAGCAAGTGACACACATTTGATTTAGTTTACAAAGTAGTGTTTTGCGTTTATGTTCTTTCCTTGGAAACTTAGGAACAAGTTAGGGTTAGGGTTAGCGTTAGGGTTAGTGTTAGGGTTAGGGTAGGTTAAGGGTTAGGGTTAGGCGTTAGTTAGGGTTAGGGTTAGGGTTAGGGTTATGGTAGGGTTAGGGTTAGCGTTAGGGTTAGGTTTATGGGGTTAGGGTTAGGGTTAGGGTTATGGTTAGGGTTATCACTTTCAGTTTTCCTGTTATATTAATTGAACAGGCGACACATATGTGATTTAGTTTACAAAGTTGTGCTTTGCGTTTCTGTTCTTTTGATGAAAACTTGTTTCTTTGCCATAAAGTTCAATATATCACTTTTCAGTTTTCCTGTATTAATAATTGAAGCAAGCGACGTATGTGATTCTGTTTAAAAGTTTTGCTTTTGCGTTTCTGTTCTTTCGATGGAACTTGTTTCTGTGCTGTACAGTGCGATATATCACTTTTCAGTTTTCCTGTTATAATAATTGAGTGTTATAATAAGGACACACATGTGATTAATTTACAAAGTAGTGCTTTGCTTTTCTGTTCTTTTTGATGAAAACTTGTTTCTGTGTTGTACAGTGTGATATATCACTTTTCAGTTTTTTCCTGTATTCCTAATTGAGCAAGCGACACACATGTGATTTAGTTTACAAAGTAGTGCTTTGCTTTTCTGTTCTTTCGTTCTAAACTTGTTTCTGTGCTGTACAGTGCGATATATCACTTTTCAGTTTTCCTGTATTCCTAATTGGTGAGTGAACACATGTGATTTAGTTTATAGTGATTTAGTTTACATTCTTTAGTTGTTTTGCATTTATGTTCTTTACTTGGAAACATATTAGGAACAATTTAGGGTTAGGGTTAGGTTTAGGGTTAGTGTTAGGGTTAGGGTTAGGGTTAGGGTTAGGTTTAGGGTTAGGGTTAGGGTTAGGGTTAGGGTTCAGGTTAGGGTTAGGGTTATGCTTATATCACTTTTCAGTTTTCCTGTTATAATAATTGAACAGGCGACACGTATGTGAATTAGTTTACAAAGTTGTGGTTTGCGTTTCTGTTCTTTTCGATTAAAACTTGTTTCTTTGCCGTACAGTTCGATATATCAATTTTCAGTTTTCCTGTATTCCTAATTGAGCAAGCGACACACATGTGATTTAGTTTACAAAGATAGTGCTTTGCTTTTCTGTTCTTTCGTTGGAAATTTGTTACTGTGCTGTACAGTTCGTTATTTCACTTTTCAGTTTTCCTGTATAGGGTTAGGGTTAATTGTAGGGTTAGGGTTACGTTTATGTTGATTTAGGTTTAGGGGTTAGGGTTAGGGTTAGTAGTGCTTTGGTGTTTGTTAGGGTTAGGGTTAGGGTTGGGGTTTGTTTCCTGTTAGGGTTACAGTCTGGGTTATATCACTTTTCAGTTTTCCTGTTATAATAATTGAACAGGCAACACGTATTTGAATTAGTTTACAAAGTTAGTGCTTTGCGTTTCTGTTATTTCAATGGAAACTTGTTTCTGTGCTGTACAGTGTGATATATCACTTTTCAGTTTTCCTGTGTTCCTAATTGAAGTGGCGACACATATGTGATTCAGTTTACAAAGTTGTGCTTTGCTTTTCTGTTCTTTCATTCTAAACTTGTTTCTGTGCTGTACAGTATGATATATCACTTTTTAGTTTTCCTGTATTCCTAATTGAAGCGGTGACACACATGTGATTTAGTTTACAAAGTAGTGTTTTGCTTTTCTGTTCTTTTTGTTGGAAACTTGTTCTTGTGCTCTATAGTGCGATATATCACTTTTCAGTTTTCCTGTATTAGTAATTGATCTAGCCACACACAATTGATTTAGTTTACAAAGTAGAGCTTTGCGTTTCTGTTCTTCTGTTGGAAACTTGTTCTGTGCTGTACAGTGCGATATATCACTTTTCAGTTTTTGTGTTATAATAATTGAACAGGCGACACGTTTGTGAATTAATTTACAAAGTTGTACTTTGCGTTTCTGTCTTTTTGATGAAAACTTCTTTCTGTGCCTTAGAGTGTGATATATCACTTTTTAGTTTTCCTTTGTTCCTAATTGAGCGGCGACACACATGTGATTTAGTTTACAAAGTAGTGCTTTGCGTTTATGTTCTTTGTTGGAAACTTGTTTCTGTTTTTAGGAACAAGTTTGGAGTTTTAAGGGTTAGGGTTAAGGTTAGGGTTAGGGTTAGGGTTAGGGTTAGGGTTAGGTAGGGTTAGGGTTAGGGTTAGGGTTGGTTAGGGTTAGGGTTAGGGGCTTAGGGTCAGGGTTAGGGTTAGGGTTAGTTTATTTATATCACTTTTCAGTTTTAGGTGTTATAATAACTGAACAGGCGACACATATGTGAATTAGTTTACAAAAAGTTGTGCTTTGTGTTTCTGTCTTTTCGATGAAAACTTGTTTCTGTGCTGTACACTGGGAGATAACACTTTTCAGTTTTCCTGCATTCCTAATTGAGTGGCGACAGACATGTGATTCAGTTTACAAAATAGTTCTTTGCGTTTATGTTCTTTTGTTGGAAACTTTAGGAACAAGTTAGGGTTAGGGTTAGGGTTAGGGTTAGGGTTAGAGTCAGCGTCATGGTCAGGGTCAGGGTCAGGGTTAGGGTTAGGGTTATATCACTTTTCAGTTTTTCGTGTTATAATAATTGAACAGGCGACACGTATGTGAATTAGTTTACAATGTTGTGCTTTGCGTTTCTGTCTTTTGAAGAAAACTTGTTTCTGTGTCGTACAGTGTGATATATCACTTTTCAGTTTTCCTGTATTCCCAATTGAGCGGCGACAGACATGCTCGATTTATTTTACTAAGTAACAATTTGCTTTTGTTTTCTTTCGTTGGAAACTTTTTTCCTGTGCTGTACAGTGCGATATATAACTTTTCAGTTTTCCTGTTATAATTATTGAACAGGCGTCACATATGTGAATTACGTTACAAAGTTGGGCTTTGCATTTCTGTTCTTTCAATGGAAACTTGTTTCTGTGCCTTACACTTGAGATAACACCTTTCAGTTTTCCTGCATTCCTAATTGAGAAGCGACACACATGTGATTCAGTTTACAATGTAGTGCTTTCCGTTTCTGTTCTTCTGTTGGAAACTTGTTCTGTGCTGTACAGTGCGATATATCACTTTTCAGTTTTCCTGTTATAATTGAACGGGTGACACGCATGTGAATTCGTTTACAATGTTGTGCTTTGCATTTGTGTTCTTTCATTGGAAACTTGTTTCTGTGCTGTAGACTGTGATATATCACTTTCCAGTTTTCCTGTTATAATAATTGAAAGGGTGACACATAAGTGAATTAATTTACAACGTTGTGCTTTGCATTTCTGTTCTTTCGTTGGAATCTTGTTTCTGTGCTGTACAGTGGGAGATATCACTTTAAGTTTTCCTGTATACCTAATTAAGCGGGCAACACATATGTGAATTAGTTTACAATGTTGAGCTCTGCTTATCTGTTCTTTTGTTGGAAACTTTTTTTTTCTGTGTGGTACAGTGCGAGATAACATTTTGGTTTCCCTGTATTCATAATTGATTGAGCGACACACATGTGATTTAGTTTACAATGTAATGCTTTGTGTTTCTGTTCTTTCGTTGGAAACTTGTTACTGTGCTGTGCAGTGTGAGATATCACTTTTAAGTTTTGTCGTATTCGTAATTAATTGTGTGAAGCGACACACATGTGATTTAGTTTACAACATAGTGCTTAGCTTTATTGTTTATTTGTTGGAATCTTGTTCCTGTGCTGTAAGTTGAGATATCACTTTTTAGTTTTCCTGTATTCCTAATTGAGCGGGCAAATGTATGTGAATTAGTTTACAATGTTGTGCTTAGCTTTACTGTTCGTTTGTTGGAAACTTGTGGCTTTGCTGTAGAGTGTGACATATCACTTTTCAGTTTTCCCTGTTATCCTAATTGAAGCGGGCGACACTTATGTGAATTATTTTACAGTGTTGTGGTTTTTCGTTTCTGTTCTTTTGTTAGAAACTTGTTTCTGTGCTATATAGTGTGATATATCACTTTTCAGTGTTCCTGTTACAATAATTGAACAGGTGACAAGTATGTGAATTAGTTTACAATGTTGTGCTTTGCCCTTGTGATATTTTTTGGAAACTTGTTTCTGTGAAGTACAGTCTTGAGATGTCACTTTACAATTTTCCTGTATACCTAATTGAAGCGGGCAACAAGTATGTATATTATTTTATTATGTTGAGCTCTGCGTTTCTCTTTTTCATTGTAAACTGTTTCTGTGCCATACAGTGCGAGATAACACTTTTCAGTTTTCCTGTATTCCTAATTGAACAAAGGACACACATGTGATTTAGTTTGCAATGTAGTGCTTTGCGTTTCTGTTCTGTTAGAGCAGCACCAATTCACTGCATGGCGTCCTGGGAGGATGCTTGCTGGGTGGGTAGTTATCTCACACAGCTGCTCTCAGTGCAGGCCAGAATGGAATGTGGCTTCCCCATGCTGGCTTAGGGTACTTCTTCAGCTGACTCTCTTTACTTATTCTCCAGAGCTGGCATCTGTTCCTAAACCACTGTTGTGCTAATGAAGCTTCCCGTTGCATCCTCGCGCCCTGCTCCCATTTGGCAGGTACCCTAGAAGCAAGTTTCATCTGCATGGGATTTCAAAGCTTGCCCTGTGGTCCAGCTGAGGCCAGAGCTGCCCAGAGAGGAGTAGCCTGAGCACAGGCTCCAGGCTGGGATTTTTCCCTAATTTGTGCCCTTCACTAAGCACCCTGGTATATGTGTGTTATTTTGGGGCAGGGTACACATGTGCCCCTAAGTAGAGGCCAGAGAACAGCCTGTGGGTGTTGTTCCTCTCTCTTTTTTTTTAATTTTTATTTAACTTTTTTATTAATTACACTTTATTCCTTTTGTATCCCCCCATAAGCCCCTCCCTCCTCTTCTCCCAGTTCCTCCCTCCCCCTTTCTGCATGCATGCCTCTCCTCACATCCACTGATAGGGAGGTCCTCCTCTCTTTCTTTCTGATTTTTTTTTCTTCTCAATGCAGTTCATTCAGGAACCTTGAACAATCTTCTGACCCTGGGAAAGCTAGCCCACAGCTTAAAATAGCCTCTGGGTAGCCAAACCCCAGC
Source organism: Meriones psammophilus (assembly GCA_036365155.1). Lineage (NCBI taxonomy): Eukaryota > Metazoa > Chordata > Mammalia > Rodentia > Muridae > Meriones > Meriones psammophilus. Next base: position 24,155 of record JAEOAE010004013.1, read on the forward strand.
GTGCCTCATGGGCAATGCAGATAGGTCCACATACATGGAAGCAAGCCAGATCCTCAGCCTTAGCCAAATATGGAGTTGTTTGTGACAGAGAGCACTCACCATCGGGAAGGTGGAAGGCGGAAACCAGCTCCATCTTTAAGGCACGGCATTCGCAGCTCTCTACAGTTCCCCCTTTTTTGTTTTAGACCCATCAGGCAAGAGTAGAGGTCTGATCTCTGATATTAGAAATAAATTGGGACTTTGTACCAATGTTTATTTAGGTGTCATCCACCCAAGAGCATCAGACCCATCCGATACCTTTTTCTCAGAGGGGACCTGGGGCATCAACCCACATGCAATCAGACATGCTCTTCTCTGGGTCCAAGCGGCTGACCATAAGTGCAGTGCTTAGCCTCGCATCCTGAGCTTAACATTTTAGCTTTTTATGGTAGCCAACCATGCTTGGGGAGACTGTCCTGCTTCAATGTCTGTAAAGGCCTGAATGATCATGGCTGCATTACGCTGTTGTGAGACTCTAATCTTGCATATATACCACAGGCAAACCAAGGAGACCAACACCAGAGGCCTGCTAATGCTCCCATGCCCGCCCATTCCTTCAGATGATTCATGGCTGCAGCAATCCATGATGATAATCCTGTGGCTAGTCCTGCGTCCACTCTGGTAGAATTTGCTGTAACAATGGCTACTCTCAGCTGCTCTATCATAGTATCAATTCTTCAGTCCAATTACCTAAAATATAGCTAGACAATTGTTTAGACAGATTTGCAGAATGGGAAAAATTCTCATATTGTATGCTAGTGACACAAAGTCCAGCATACTTCCATTGACAGCCAAGTTGAGCAATTTTCCATACGGTATCAATTTGCTCCTGCGAGGTCAATCCTCTGATTGAACACCATCAAGTCTCCTTTTAGTTGAGCATTAATTCCTTTTTGTACATCTAAAGCATGAGCTACATTGGCTAAAAGATTATTTAGGGTCTGAGCAGTCTGCATAGTATGACTCATGGCTAATGCCGTGGTGGTAGCTCCACCAGCCGCCAATGAGATGGCAGTAACAATGGCTGCTGTAATTCCAAGATCCCTTTTCTCGCTGGAGATCAAACTCAGGTCACAGCAAAGCACTCTACAGTGAGTGCCCTGACCCTCTGAGCATCTCACCAGCCCAACCCTGTGTGTGTGTTTCCTAATTGGCTCTTAGGTGTTGACAACAGAAGCCACACACTAGAAGGACACATTTTATTGTAGGAGTGGTTGTTTAGTGCATAATCATCATGGCAAGAAGCATGGTGGCATGCAAGCAGGCATGAGGCTGGAGAAGGAGCTGAGAGTTCTACATCTTAATCCACACTCAGCAGAAGGACTGTTTTCTGCAGGCAGCCAGGAGGAGGCTCTGATTCCACACTGGGTGGAGCTTCAGCATAGGAGACCTTAAACCCACTGACACAGTGACAGACTTATTCAAACAAGGCCACACCTCCTCCAACAGGGCCAGACCTCCTAAAGTGCCATTCCCTGTGAGCCAAGCATTCAACCACGAGTCTGTAGGAGCCATTCCTATTCAAACCACCACAGAAGGGACTCGGGAGCAGGGTACAATCAATTTGCTGGTGTGGGGCCTTTTAATGGACCTATGGCAAAACCTGGGTGTGCCGGCTAGTTTTATGTCAACTTGATGCAAGCTAAATTCATCTGAGAGGAGGAACCCTCAATTGAGAATATGCCTGCACTAAGACTGAGCTGTAGGTAAACCTGTAGGAGGACATTTTCTTCCTGATTGTTGTGACAGGGCCCAGCCCATTGTGGTTGGTGCCACCCCTGGGCTAGTGGTCCTGCGTGCTCTAAGAAAGCAGGATGAGCAATCTGGAAGGAGAAGCTAGCAAGCTATATTCCTTCATGACCTCTACATCGGCCCCTGCCTCCTACCATGACTTCCTGCAATGATGAACAGTGATGTGGAAGCATAAGGCAAATCAATCTCTTCTTCTCCAAGTCACTTTTGTCATGGTGTTTCCTCACAGCATAGTAACACTGAGGCACAGGAGTTAGCAATGGGGGTAGTGGGTTGGAGGGTGGGAGGTGAAGGGTTAAGAGGGGGCTGGGAATAGGGATTGCTGGTAAATTCAGTTGGCCCAAATCAGGTTCCCACTATCAGTCACTTAGTCACATACAGCCTTTAGGCAGAGGGGTTCATTAGGGGATGACAAAGAAACAGGACTCTCTTCTGGCATCCTGGCCTCCAGCAAAGAGAATCTGAGGACTGCTGCTTTGGGGTCCCTGCCCTACCTGAGCATTTTCTCTCTCCTGTTCTCCTGGTGAGTGTGATACCAGCAAGGGCCCTCCCTAGAGTCTGACCTCCCTGGGTCTCCTGGGTGGTGATGTCAGCTGCTGCTATGCCTGGTCCCTGAGTCTCCAGCCACACTGACATCAGCCCTGTTGTCTTGGGCTCTGTGGTTGCCTGAGACATTTTTCCATGATTGAAATCCATATTTGAGAGTCCATTTCTCCCTCAAAATCTCGTCCCATGTGGGGCAACTTTTCTCTGTCTCACCCTGACATCTGTCCCCTAAATTATAAGCTCCACTCAGTACTTTGCTCCACTAAAAAACTGCCTGGAATCTCTGACATGGGAGTCTAAACTGGGAAACACTGGGGATTAAAAACAACAACAATAGGTTCCCTGGCGATCTTTGTGAGACTGTAAGAGGGAAATTTTGAGCAGGAAGAAAATAGGACACATTGTTAACGTTTCCAATATCTGACCTTGGCAAGGCTGTCCCTGTTTAGTGCTGGAGGTTCAAAGTGCTTTCTGAGATTATGAATTATTTCTCTGCCCTAATTACTGCTGCATTTCCTAGGATCTGTAGAGATGTGTCTTTTGGTATGCTTATCAGCTGGGGGCTGGCAGTCCCATGTAGCTTCAGGATGGGGCTGCTCAAGGTAAATCAGTTAGGACTTTCAGCCAATCCCAGGGGAGCAGGCAAGGTCTAAAGACGAGCTGATCTTTAGCAAACAATGTAATAAAGCCTCCATAAAACCCAACAGGACAGGTTATTATGGGAGCAGCCAGGTACTGAACACACAGTAATTCCTGGTTAAGTTCTATGTCTGCAGCTACAGAGGGGATTAGACACACTCCTCCACAGCTTCTTCCACCCCTGGCGTAAGGCACCCAGAGTGATAAACTTATAACCTGGGTTGTAACTTCACTAAGCAGCTGAACTCCTACTGTGTGGCAACCCGGAGGTGGAGCAGTACAGCAAGATCAGCTGCCTGCCAATCAGGCACAGAGCAACCCTAGCTATACCTTGATATATCTTGAACCATCCTAAACAGCCCGATCAAAGATTCCTCCCTGTGAAAGCTGGCTGTCGTGTGCCAGCCTCTCCCCCTGCAAATGACAAAGGCGACCACAAGGTATTGCATCTGAAATCTGTCCTAATGCTTCTCTATTAAGCCTGAAAAGAATCTTTATTATTTAAAAACAGTTAGTGACCAGTTGCTGGGAGGCCCCAAAACTTGTTTTGAAACATCCAGTGCTAAGGAACTGGAGAGCTGGCTCAGCAGTTAAGTGCACTCACAGCTTTTGCAGAGGACCCAGGTGCCCTTCTCAGAATCCATATGATGGCTCAAAACCATCTGTTCCTCCAGTTTCAGAGAATCTAGCACTTTCTCTGGCCTTCACAGGCACCGTGCATGCACATGGTGCGTATACATACAGACAGACCCCTCTATGATATGGCTAAGGGAAAAGTTTTTTATTGTGCATAGGAGAAGAGAATATCCAGAGGCATCTGGAAGAGTCAAAAAACACAGAAAGTAGTAGATTGAACATGGCCAGCAGAATGGACCTGTCAGGGATAGAAGCAGGAGCAGAGAGAAAAAAAAAAATAGAGGGAGAGGGGGAGAGACAGAAAGGAAGACAGAGACAGAGGCAGACAGGCAGACAGAAAGACAGAAAGTAGCCAAAGTAGCAGGGTTATAAGGAGGATGAGTGGTGGAGGGAGGGGAAGCCTGTGAGCTGAAAGGAGTTTAGGGAGGGAGGAGGTGAGAAAGACTAGGGAATACATGGACTTTGAAATGTGTAACAGGTACTGTTAGGCCCAGCAAGAGCCTAAATATAAGAAGGTATGAAGAGAACTCAGGAAACTAATCACCCATCATGCAAAAATGCAAGAGACTCTACTTGTCCATTGTACAATGGGGTCACCCCTGCTGGTCAGCTAGGAGTGGCACCAGGAGACAAAGACCTGGGTTTTTAAAGACACAAGGCAGGAATCTCCTGGGGTTGCCTTCTTGGCCATTTAGGGTTGGAGGAAGTGTTTAACTTTTAAAATAATGGGTCAGTTCTGGTCACAGTTAGGTCCAGTCAGCCCTGTCGTAAATATCTGATCATCAAGTCAGTTTGGAATTTCCTGCCATCCACAATTAAATGTGGGAGGGTGATTAACTCATCCCATGTCTGTTCTGAGGAGTGGGGTTACAGGCTTTGGATCAAAGGTCAGGGAAGGATTGGGGCCATTTGGCCCAGTTTCCAAACAAAGCCCATCTCACGGCACCAGCCGGTGATTTTTCTCCATTTAGTAGAGATCTCTGCTTGTTCTCGTCCTTATCTCTGCCCTCACAGATGGCTAATGTCAGGAACTTTTACATTCCTCAGTTCTCTAGAGAAGCACTAAAAGCTTTAATTAACATGAGCCTAAAACTTGCAAATATAAGTTATAAGGCAATTAAAAGAAATATAGGTTACAAAGTTAGTCTGATTCTTTCAGTACTTGTGATGCTGAAGGACCCTGAAGATGGATGTGCACTTTGCTGTGCTAATAGGCACTGCAGAGAGCCATTTGTCGCTTGTGGAATTTAGGGAAAGAGAGTTTCCTTTGGAGCTGACAACTTACACATACAAGTAAGATAATGAACTCCCAGTGCTAGTCCCTATCACTCATGCACAAGCAGACAAAGGGTTTAGCAGTGTCAGAAATTGCCAGAGCTAAGTTGCACAGATGTGCCTGTTCTAGGATGCCCATGGATGTGTCAATTTCCAGGATTCTCTCAACCCTCTGGTTCCTTCAAGGCCTTGTACAGGAATATAGATTTAGCTATCATGTTTTGCTGGGAATCCAGATTCTAGAAGATCCTCCATGGCCAGAACTCCCTCAGCTGTTTTATGGCTGGGGTTCCCAATGATAAGAGCCACTCCTGAAGTGACTAGAAAGGCTCCTTTTGCTTGGAGTTAGCATTAAGTCATAGGAATTGGAGATGTGGGCCTTAGATTGGGAAACATTACATTCAAGTGAGGCTAGCTTTTAAAAGTTATATTGTGCAGGGTTTTTTTTTTTTTTTTTTTAAGATCTTGAAAAACTGAATTCAATTCCTCTCTTAGCCATGTGAGAAAACACAACATAGAGACATACTCGATGGGAAAGCAGCCTTCATGCCACCCAGAATCTGCTGGTGTCTGAACCTTGACTTGGCAACCTCCAGCAGCACAAATAATCAACTTCTATTTCTTGTATATCTTATCAAAACAGGTGTTTTTAAAGGTCAGGAAGAAAACAGAATACCTGGCTATGGCTCCATCACCCACAGCTGAGAAGGATGATTTGCTGTGTGGACAATTCAGGTGGCATTTGGCTTTGTTTTGTTTTTGTTTTTTCAAGACAGGGTTCCTCTGCAGTGTCGGGTGTGCCTCTGGCAGCTGCTTTAGTATTTAAATCTCAGCAGAGAGACTGCTTTTACGGACCCTCTCTAATGGCAGGGAAGAATTTGCAAGTCCATCTCCTTTTTTTTTGTGACAGTAAGTGGAATAGCTTGTGAGGATCACACCTCTTCCTCAGGCTTCTTGTGGAAATTAAACCATTGTTCTGAGATGTCTACTCTGGCTTAGAAACTCTACAATAAAAAGACAGGCTGACAGTTACTGCTAAGGGGCTGACAGTGGCTGCTAGGGCCACTAGTGCTGCAGCAAGGAGAGTTGATGCTAGAGGCTAGAGGCTTTTTGCTGTGGCTGTTGAGTCTGGACCTTCTTAAAAAAGCCTCCTGTGTGCTGTGTGTTATTTTATTAATTTTAATCTTCACTCCCGACTCAAGAACCGTTTGACTCTGCTGGCTGGCTCTGGCACTGCAGGGCCCTGGATGTCCTGAATGTCACTCTGTAGACCATGCTGGCCTCAAACTCACATATCCACCAGCCTCTGCCTCCCACATGCTGGATATATAAAAGCACGCCATCACAGCCCAACAACATTTTCCTGCTCATTTTCAATATATTAACTCACTGTCTTCTGGGACACTGAGAATGATTTTATGCATGAGAGTGCAGGTGCCCATTGAAGAGGCATATATTTGAGTTTGATTATTTGGCTCCTAGTTACTCTTTAGGAAGGATTAGGAAGTGTAGCCTTGTTGAAAAATGTGTGTCACTGGGGATGGGCCTTGAGGTTTCAAAGTGCAAGGCCCAGTCTCTCTCTCTATCACTCTCTTTCTGTGTGTCTTTGTCTCTCTCTCTGTCTCTACCTCTGTCCCTCTCTCTGTCTCTGTCTCTGTCTCCCTCTCTCTCTGACTACAAATGGAGGTGTAGAAGCAGCTACTGCTCCAGTGCCATGCCTGCCATGCCTGCCTAACTGTCTCCTGCCAGGCTTCCTACTGTGATGGTCCTGGACTAGCACTTCAAATAAAATTCTTTTATAAAGAGCTGTGGTCATAGTGTATCTTCACAACAACAAGAAAAAGAAACTAAGACAATGGGTGTCTCAGCAGCCCCAATCTGGTGCTGAGTCCCAGGGAGGGTCCCAGGAACTGCCAATTTTCAGTGCACATTGGAATCCAGAAGCAGCTTCTGACACCAGATAATGGAGGGCATGAAAACTTGAACTTGCCAGTGAGAGTTACAACAAGCAGACAGAAAAGCAAAAGTTTCCTTCTTCTGTGTCTTTTTTTGGACTACCTTTGGAAGGTTTGACTCATTTAGGGTGGGTCTTCTGCTTCAAAATAGCCAGACTTAGGATGAGTCTCCATTTCAAATAATTCAACCAAGGAAAATCCTTCTCATGTGCACCAGCTGCCTGGGTTTCAGTTAATCATATATTTAAAAAATATTTCTTTATTCAATTTACAGCCTGATGACAGCACTCTTCCCTACTCTTTTCCTTAATCTTTTCACATTTGGGGAAAGGCAGTGGGTACCAGAACCTTCATGGTCCAGCAACAAAGCCCTTCAGGTTCCTTTCTGTTTTGCCAAGGTGTTGGTGATGAGGAGGGACTATCATCTGTGACTTCCAAAAATCTAACATCTGATTACAGAACTGGCAAATTACGCTTTGGTGCCCATTGCTGATTGGTGTACCTGTGTCTCCCTTTCATTGTGTGATGGTTTAGTTAACTAGACTTGCTAGCCAGTGCTTAAGTGAGTGATGTGTAGACATGTGCTGTGAACATCTTCTTGACCTCTTGTAAACTTCCACCCAGTTTCTCTGGTGTATGTGCTGTAGCTTGGATGGGTGCTGTGAGGTCCATTTAATGCATAAAACTGATGACTTTTGCTGGGAAGTGACAGCAGCCTAGCTTCAGGAGCATGGAAATGGCTGATCAGCCCTCCATCCTCAAGCACTTATTATAATAGTGTCACATGCACTTGTGACTATGCCCCATGTCTAACAGCAACCATTAACTTATGAAGCATTGGGAACCCAGGTCATGCAGAAAATAAAAGCAGTCCTTTCTCATCTTCTCTTTGCTATTGCCTTTTTTTTTTTGGTGAGGAGGGTCTCCTGTAGCACAGGCTGGCCTCAGCATCCCTGTGTGGCCAAAGAGGACTTGAACTGAACCTCCTGCCTCCACTTTTCTAGCTTTTCTAACTGCCACGTGCTCACTTTTATGAGATTTTTCTGACTTTCATTATGACCTCCTGGCTAAGGTCCATCAGCTGACCCTTGAAGGACTCTCAGTCAGGGCACAGCTAGTTGTATCATGTCCAGATGGAATATGTGTGTTTGTGTCCTCCTTAAGGTCTGGGTGTCAAAAGTCGCACAAAGAATCAAGTGTTTGAACATTGTTCCAAACAGGTGGCACCACGTGGGAGAAACTGTGGACCTTGGACAGTGGGACTAGCAGGAAGAGGTGGGGTCCGTGGTCATCACTGGGGATAGACATTTGAGTGTAACCAGCTTCCTCAGGCCCCTAGTGCCCCAATGCCCAAGACCAGCTTTCCTGTCTCTGAGGACAGAATGTGAGGAACCCAGGGGATGTGCCTAGTGATCATTGGTCCATTCCTTGCTCTGACATCACAAGTAGCCATTGTGACACCTATCCACTTAAGGCTCTGGCTGAGCCTGGCCTCCTGTCTTACAGAGCAGAAGCTCTTGTTAGTTGGAGAGCAACTGGACATCTGTGCTTGTGACAGAGTATACTCGGACTTTTAGAAGCTGTTTTGACCACCATATAGTAAGTTCCTTCTGTTTTCTAACCTACAATATTTTATTATGTTTATTTAATAAACATAAACTCTCCTTCTATTCCCTCCCTCACATGCTCACACCATTCTCTACTCCTCCTGTCTTACAGAGCAGAAGCTCTTGCTGTTGGAGAGAGACTGGACTTCTGAGCTCGTGGCAGATTATACTTGAACTTTTAGAAGCTTTTGGACCATCATATGGTAAGTTTAATAAACATAAACTCTCCTCCTATTCCCTCCCTCACATGCTCTCACACCATTCCCTACTCCCATTCTCCTCAGAAAAAGGGAGGTCCCCCGTGGGTACCAGCCCACCCTGGCACATCAAGTTGCCAAAGGACTGTGTGCATCCTCTCCCACTGACACTAGACAAGGCAGACCAGCTAGGGGAAAGGGATCCAAAGGCAGGCAGCAGAGTCAGAGACAGCCCTTGCTTCAATTGTTAAGGCACCAACATGAAGGACAGTCACCTCTGCTATGTGTGTGTAGGGGCCAAGGTTCAGCCCATGCCTGCCCCTTTGGTTGGTGATTCAGCTTCTGTGAGCCCCATGGACCCAGGTTAGTTGACTCTGTAAGGCTTCTTGTGGTATCCTTGACCTTTCCAGCTCCCTCATTCCTTCCTCCTACTCTTCCACAAGGTTTCCCAAGCCCCATCTATTGTTTGGCTGTGGGTCTCTGCATTTGTTTCCATTCACTGCTGGATGAAGCCTCTCAGAAGACAGTTATGCTAGGCTCCAATCTGCAAGCAGAGCAGAGCATTATTAATAGTGTCAGGGTTGCATCTCTCTCATAGGGTCGGTCTCAAGTTGGGTCGGTCATTGGTTGCCTATTCCGCCATCTCTGCTCCATGTTTATTCCTGCACTTCCTGTAGGCAGGGCACATTTTGGGGTGAAGATTTTGTGGGTGGGTGACTTCCCTCCACTGACTCCCTTTCCTGGAAGTCCTGCCTGGCTATAGGAGGTAGGCACATCAGGCTCCATATCCCCCACTGCTAGGAGTCTCAGGTAGGGTCACCCCCATAGACTCCTGAGAGCCACCCTCTCAGTTAATTCCTAGTGTACTCATTTAGACAACAATGATTAGCCACCACCTAACATCAGCCCGAGGCCACTATCCATTTCTGGTTCACCTGAGTCTAATGAGAAAGGAATTGATGTCCTTGAGTGTGTATGTGCTGAGCTTTGTATGCAGAAAGCCAGTAGAGTGTTAGGTAGAAAGTGAAAAGGGAAGCATACTACCTTTCCCGTAATGGATGAATATCAGTGTCCACAGCCCACTGAAGGACAACTTGAGCCTGTTGCTTTAGATGGCAAATATACCACAAAGAGTCATGTGTTTGAACAGTAGGCCTGAGCAGGTGGCACTGTGTGGGAAGTGGGGTCTTACAGGAGAAAAGGGTCACTGGCAGCAGGGGAAAACTGGGCAGAACTAGCTGGTTCAGGTCCCTACTGCTTCAGCTACCTTACTGCTTCCCTACTCCTGCTCCCATGCCTTCCCTGTCCTTGAGGGCAGAAACTGGGGAATCAGCGTGGTTGGTGCCCAGGCATGGCTAGGTGGTTCCTTGCTCTGACATCACAAAAAGAGTCATTGAGAGGAAGGGTGGAACCTGGCCACATATAGGGGCTAGGTTTGGTCCCATAAAGTGTGGTAGCCGTTGGTTACTCCAGCGGCTTGGATGGTTGGAGAGTTGGTGAATCGCTACTTTGGCCAGCTCCCCTAGGACAACCAGACCTGTTGACCCTCAGCAGAGTGAGTTTCTCTCTGGCGCTGTTGGTTTTGTGGCGTTGGCCTTTATTTATTCATTTATTGGCTTCAGGTATGATTGTGCTTACTGTTATATTCTTCATCTATCTCATTTTCATCTTGATTTTATTTCTCTGTCACACTATTTATATTAACTGCACAACATGAGTGATCTCACTATGACATTTTCATACATGTATAAGAAGAACTTTGAATATATTCCCCTGATCACACTGCCTGCTGCCCCCCCTTCCAAATCCCTCACTGTTTCCCTTTTCTGTTCAGTACCTTACTTCCCAAGTACAGGCCAAGTGCCATGGACTCCTGTTCAGAGGACTGATGGACACACTGGATGGTCTCTTAAGGAAGAACACCAATGTGTCTCTGGGCTTTAGAACAAAGGCTCCTCCTAGCTTGTTATTTCAGGATCTTCCAGGCAGGTCAAGCGTCACGAGTCCACAAAGGGGCTAGAGATAAAGTCATATCTCTGTGAAGGGGAGAGGAGCAAGTGGGGCATGGGCAAAGGCAGCAGAGATTGCTTAGAAACCAGTATGGCACTTTGGTGCTGCAAGGCCAGCACAGAAAGTTCTGTGTGCTTCAAAGTCAGTAAAAGTCTCCTACCTGTCTTTTTCCTTTGAAGTCCTGAAGAGGATAAGCCCCAGATCTGTGGCTTGTGGGCCACAGGTTGGGGGTCAGCCTGGATGACATTTGGAAAGCCTCTCGAGGAAGCCAGGGCAGATGTCCAGGAGCCAGTGTGGTCACAGGACCCTTCTACATAGGACCCACCCCAGTGCAGATCTGTCCACGTAAAATCCCAGGCAGGAGGGGCTGGCTTTCCACTGGGTGTTCCTCAGAGGAAGGGCTGAGGTGTAGAGGTACCCTAAAGCTCTGTGTGGCACACTAATCCCTTGCCCTCTCCCCAGCCTGCATAAACATCACAGATTGCCCTCTGGGTAGTGATTGTCCTTTACTCGCTGTTTCTTAGCAGGGAACATGATCTTTTCCACAAGGTGAGACTTCTCTCCCTAGTGATACAGTTTCCAGTCTGCCTGTCCCACCTGCCCCAAGATGGGTTTCCAGGTTGAGGTGAGGCCTAAAGCAGCCCGATGGGAATTCTTTAGAGGGCAGCCTCCTGCCATCCTTTTGCAAGAGCCCCACACCCACACCCATGCCAAAGCCATCACAGGTTGCATTGCTTGAGTCCTCAGACCCAACTCAGAACAAAGCCTGGAAAACTCACAGCCTGGGGTGATTCCAAAGGCAGCTGTGCCCTCTCTTGACACCAGTTCTGCCCTAAGTACTCACCTCTTGTGTATCTATGCTTGCTCCTTCAAGCGACCATTCACATTGGGCCCACACTCACCACCACATGCCCCACTGTGAGGGTCTAACTAGAGACTCTCTGTTGGAGGAGCAACCTGCTGTGTCCCTGCCTCATGGCAGCCTAAGCCTCTACCTCGTGTATCTGTCTTAGCTGGACAGATCTTAAGGCTGCCTCCATTTCTCCAAGCCTCTGCACCTGCACAGTTAATCAGCCTTGCACAGCCTTTGGGGAGAGTTCACTGGGAAGCCTTATCTTTCCATCCCAGTATCACATTGGGAAGACTTCATCTCTGTGTTCTTTCTCCCTACACTGTGTCAACAACTATTGCAGTGTGAGACACACAGAAGTCTGTGTGACTGACATGCAGTCCATCCATCCTGGGGTCTCCCTGAATTTGAATGCAGGACAAGGGTCCTTGGCATTGTCATGCTACTGGGATAGCCTCAATCTTCAACAGCATGTCCACATAATGTACTCCCACATCCAAAACACTCTGAGCAACTCTGAGCCCATAGGATGGACATTTGATATGGCAGATGGATGTGTTTCATTTTGCAGAACTTGGAAAACAAAGGTATGTACACCATACCTAGATGTATACCCAGGGTTTCAGTGGGCAACTGCTTCAAGTGCTGAAAAAGGCTGATTGTTTATTATTGTCTATTATTTATTGGAAATAATAGAAATTTGGGATACCTTCACAAATTAAGACTGATAATGAACCTATTTATGTATCTAGGGTTAGGTTAGGGTTGGGGGTTGGGGGTTAGGGTGAGGGGGTGTGGGGTGGGGTGGGGGTGGGGGTTGGGGTTGGGGTTGGGGTTAGGGTTAGGGATAGGGGGATAGGGTTAGGGGTTAGGGTTAGGGGATAGGGTTAGGGTTAGGGGGGATAGGATTAGGGTTAGGGGATAGGGTTAGGGTTAGGGTTAGGGTTAGGGGTTAGGGTTAGGGTTAGGGTTAGGGTTAGGGTTTAGGGTTCAGGTTTAGGGTTTAGGGTTTAGGGTTAGGGTGAGGGTTTAGGGTTAGGGTTGTTAGGGTTAGGGTTGTTAGGGTTAGGGTAGTTAGGGTTAGGGTTGTTAGGGTTAGGATTATGGTTTTAGGGTTAGGGTTTAGGGTTGGGTTAGGGTTTTAAGGTTAGTGTTTTAGGGTTAGTGTTTTAGGGTTAGGGTTTTAGGATTAGGGTTTTAGGGTTAGGTTTAGGGTTGGGGTTAGGGTTAGGGTTTTAGGGGGTCAGGGTTAGGGTCAGGGGGTCAGGGTCAGGGCTTAGCTTAGGGTGAGAAATTAGGGTGAGGGGGGGTGGGGTGAGGGTGAGGGGGTAGGGGTGTGGGGTGGGGGTGAGGGGTGAGGATGGGGTGAGGGTGAAGGGGTGAGGGTGGGGATAAGGGTGAGGGTGAGGGTGTGAGGGGTAGGGTGGTGAGGGGTGAGGCGGTGAGGGTGAGGGTGTGGGGGGGGGTAGGGTTAGGGTGAGGATGGTGGTGGGTGGTGGGTGTGGTGGGTGGTGGTGAGGTGGTGAGGTGGTGGTGAGGTGGTGGTGGTGGTGGGTGAGTGGTGGTGTGGTGAGGGTGAGGGTGAGGTGTGGTGAGGGTTGGTGATGGTGAGGGTTAGGGTTAGGGTTGGGGGTTGGGTTAGGGTTGGGGTTGGGTTAGGGGGTTAGGGTTAGGGTTAGGGGTTAGGGTTAGGGTTTTTGTGCCCTGGAGTCATTTCATTGAAGCGGATTTTTATGTGCCCTGGAGTCATTTTGTTGGAAGTGGGTTTTTTGTGCTCTGGAGTCCTTTCGTTGGAAGCGGGTTTTTAGGTGTTTCTCAGTCAATTTCGTTTGGAAGCTGCTTTTTAGGTGTTTCTCAGTTTTTTTTTGTTGGGGCGTGTTTTATGTGCTCTGGAGTCATTTTCTTGTTTTTCAGTCATTTTCGTTGGAAGCGCGTTTTTATGTGCCAGGACAAGATCCTCCACCATCCAGATCCTTCACATTAAGACCACAGCACTGCATCCTGGGAGATCTTGCCCATTTCTCATATTGTCTAGGCTATTTAATATCAATCTGCTTATCTAATACATCAAAACTACTTATCACTTGGTTTGCTCCAAAGTGATATAAACTCTCCATATTAATTTCATTGTTCCTTTTTCCAGTTGGCTGTGAGAGGGTGGGGGGGAGAGAGAGAGAGAGAGAGAGAGAGAGAGAGAGAGAGAGAGAGAGAGAGGGATTTTCATAAACACAACATTCTTGTATTTATAGTCTAAGAAGTCAGGAGGGAGGCAGTAAGTAAGTAAGCCTGATAACTGAATTTTCAGTTTAGAATTCCTTGCTCTCCACAGGGCTTTAGCTGCTCAGGCTAGTCCTGGAGCCTCGATTTTGCTCACACTTGTACACAGTTCAGGAAGGGTTGTTGCCAAAGTCATCATGTGATTTCCTGACCCTCCACTGGGACAGGGGAACAGATATCACTTTGTGATTTTATTATAAGGAGGCTGGGTTAATATTTCTAGGTGAAACAAGCTACTATACCAAGTTCAAACATCTGAAGAGGGAGGTTAAGAAACCCTGAGTGTGGGCTGTAAGGATTATTCTGTCCTGGGGCTGTACAGGCGTCATCTGAGGCAGGGAGCAGGAGAAGAAAGGACACATTGTGACCCATTTCCAACACCTCCTGTGTGTAGAGGCAGAGGTCCTTGCCTGCAGAGGACAGCGCAGAGGAAAAATAGGAGAGTTACAACATGGCACTTACATAAACAACACCAAACCGGCATAAAACATTTAACAAAATTACACAACTTCAATCTTGGAATTTTTATACAACATAAATATTAGGGTTCAGCCCATTTAATAATGCTATATAAAATCAAGATTTAAGGCAGTAATGTTCCACATAAATTCTGAAAACAACATTTATGCTTCTTATAAAAGCAGAAAATGATTGCATTCTGTGGGCTTTTCAAAATGATGAATATAATTACATGAAGCAACAAATATGGATTGAATTAAAAATCCACTCGTTTCAATTTAAGTTGGTTAAGGGGAAAAATGTAGTTTCTGGCCAAGGACTGAGAAAAATTTACAAGTATAAAAAAAAATGTTGTATGCACTGTTATACAGTTAGGCAGCCTTCTCCCAACATGTATATGTAGCCCAAGTCACCAATGAAATACAAGCTGTGTCAAACCTGCTAAGTCCAAGAAACCCTTTAATAGTACCTACTGTCAAAGGAGAGCTGCTGTGTTCTTTTTTTTTCTCCTTGTGAGCAGTGCCACCCCAGAATAATCCAGTGGCTCCCATAGCATCTTCAGCATCTCTTGCAATTTAGTCTGCATGAGGTTTCACTGTCTGTGAAGTATGGACTTAAAATCAGCAGCAGCCTAATAGACGGACACTTTTGGGTTGCTGGCTTACACCCCTGCCGTGTGTGGCGGCTGTAACTCTTCCTCTTATGAAAAGAGAACAGTGCTGTGACTATCTTATGCTCTGTGTTCATGTTGTGATGGGAGGGACAGGAATGGTGATCAAAGGCAAACCAAACCAAACCAAATGGTAGACAACCCCATCCCTGAGTTCAGTGTGTTGTTAGGTTGTATTAAACCACTAGACAGAGCCTAAAACAGTTTTACTCTTCCCATGCCAACAGTTTCCCTTGATGTTCTGACTTATAGAGGACAGGTCTGCATATTTTCATTTAAATAATGATTTTACTAATAACAGACATGAAATCAGTTGACCATTGTTTTAAACCCCATGATTATTCTTTTGCTCTTAAATAATTGGTGTATCTAACTATACTGCTGTTTGGTTATGCATGCATGTATGTACACATTCTCATATCTCATGCTGTCCTGAAACTGAATCTTGGCATCTTTCAGGGTAGGCTAGAGGGTCTTCCCTTGCTTGGTCAGAGTACCCTACAGTGGGGTCTGGAGACTTTGGAAGAGGTTGATATGAAGGAACAGGGGAAAAGTGCCTGAGCATGGCCTGGGTCGAGCTGTAGGCATTAAATCCAAAACATGCATGTACAGGCAGAGTGGTACTTAAATAAAGGACAATAAACATACGTAGATATATATGCCTTTTGAGTAAGTTTTTATGATACGACTCAGTTTCCATGAACCATAAAAAGTAGAAAAAATGGTAAAGCCCAGTACCTGGTGTGGAGGTATATTGATGTGCTTCAGGAGAGCCTTCACTGCCATCTGGAGCTCATAGAAGAACAATTGCATCGGGCAGTCAGCATTATGATCCACACTTTCAATAGATTTGGAGCCAGAAAGCTTTTGGATCCCTCCCACTCCTCTGTATGTTGAGTCAATTTAAAATTAGAAATATAAGAAAAGTCAGAATCCAGCTCAGAACTTTCTTGGTGCGTATGTCCAGAACCTGAACAGTCACTTCTCGGTGGAAAAAAAAAAAAAAAAAAATCACTATTTATGGAACTTGAACCTTTTGCTATCTAGATGGAGTTCAAACGGGCTGTTTCTGAGTTCAGCTTAGCTCACCTATTGAAGCACCTGTCCCTCTGAACAATAGGCCTGCAGGCTTGTGTGGATCAGCTTTGAGACTGAAAGCTGTCAGGTGTTCGTAGTCACTTCCTGACTGTCCTTATTTTCCTACCTCTGTGGCTCTCTGCTAGTTCTAAGAGCCCACGTTTTACCACAGGGGCATCTACTGGTTAATTCTACAGTTGACTAACCACACGACTCCAATCCAACAAACCACATGGCACATTTCAGCCCTGGCCTGTTGTAATCATGGGAACTATTTTGGTTTCCTTCCCTTTCCAAAAGCTTGAGGAGAATCACAAACAGGAACACCAGACAATTCAATAAAAGGAACAGGGGACACACATCACTTGCTTCCTTCCTTCTCCCAAATCCAGTCATCTGTGTCTTCATTCTGCATGCTCTATAGTTCTTCCTAATGAACTTTTCCAAATGTCAAGCAGAAGGGAAGGGGAAAGAATAGAGGTGGGAGGAAAGAACATCTGGCTGGTCCCCCAAAAGCCACTCTTCAAAAGGGGCATGAAAAGATCAAGGTAAATGCCTCTTGGGCAACATTGTTTCCACAGGTAATTTGCACAATTTTCTAAACACGCTCAGTTGGCTCAGTTTCTCCCTGTAGCTCCACAGGGAGCAGTAATGGGCTCTCAAGAGCAGGCTAGCAAGCAAAGGAAAGCTGTCCTCTTTATGGTGGAAGGTTCTCACCAAAGGTCCATCACAGCCTGGGCTCCAGTCTCTGGGTCAGAAAACCAAATTGACTACGCTGGAGGAGGTTCATTAAAAAAAAAAAAAAAAAAAAAAAAGGCAAGAGAAACAAGCAAGTCAATCAACCACCCCCCACCACTCTCTCACTGCCTTCTTAGAAAAGTTTCTGTTTTTAAGAGATCTGTTTCATTTCAAGTCTCATACTGGACAAGACTATGGAAAAATCTATCATTTGTTCCAATAAGAAAGCGAGAGAGAGAAAAAAATCAAACTTAATTCTTATTGCAATTTGGGCATACTTTTAGCTTCACAAATAATGGAAATCCTTGAGAGCCTACTTGGGAATGGTTTTCCTTTTCTCATCACTGATACACAACTAGACGAGAGGCTTAAGATTAGCCTAATATATGCTAAAAGCGAGGTCTGGAACCAAATTAGAAAATCACCAGTAAGAGCCTCACTGTAGCTAACTAGTCAGTGTGGGCTCTGAAGATGGCGGGATGGATGGACCCTGCGGAAGGAAGGCTGGGCACAGTCTTTGTACTAGTGAATCTTGGGACCTCGGAAAGGGAGAATCTCTCGATCGATATAATTACTAAAGGATGGTGACTAAGACTCTCTGACGCAAATCCAGACATGGGTGAAAATGACCATTGTCGAGTCAACTCACAAACAAGCCTTGCAGTCTTCTGGAAAAGACTCTGAAGCTACCAAATGTTGATGGTGGAAATGACCACCAGAGGGCAGACTTAAGGCCCTGGTGCAATTGATGAGTGAAGGAGGGGAGTGGGTGGTCAGGGAGTACTCAGGGACTACCACATCTCTCCCACCTCAACTGTCTTTTTCATTGTCCCTGGCAGTACTCATGCAACCCTGTGAGGTGCTGTAGTTACTGAAGTCTAGCCACAGTAGACACCAAATTTCAAAGGGCCAAATTTTGTTTTTGTTAAGCAAGTATTGACTTGTAAAGAACTTAAGAGTCAAGTTTGCATTCTTTGATGCCTAAGGCAATCTGGAGACCTTTTCCTTTTCTTATGTGTTCCTCCTTTTTCTTTATTTTCATGCTGAACACAGTTCAGTTCATTACAGTAGATGAATGAGAGCCCTGCTATTAGGGTCAGTTAGAAAGTTGAGCCAGATTACCAAGACAAGGCAACCGTCCCAAAACTAACAAAGTAATTCACCAAATGCCAAACCATAGAGAAATTTCTGAGTGTTTGGGCCTTGATACTTCTGTTCTTCCCTAGAGAACTGTCAGACATGGAGGAAACATATAAAGCCCTAAAGGCAGAGAGAGTGAGAGAGTTAGGAGTGGGTAGAATGAAATGGGTGGGGCTCCTTTAGATCAGGTAGAAACATTAGCATCACCAGATACCATCCTTCTCAGCGATATTAGAAACAAAGATCAAGAAGGGCATAACTGTTCTCAATGCAGAGGAAAGATACTGGGAACAGCAGTATGCGAAGACAAGTCTTTGTTAAGTAAACAGGTGGAGCATCCTGGTTGCACCCTGAGTGGGGCAGAAGGGACAGTGAAGGTGCAACACCTCCTTTTAGTGCTTTTGCTCTTCCCAGTTGACCGTATCTTAGGTGCCAGGACTCCATCTTGCTGTGCGGAGCATCTCTCCAGGGACACTACACTGGTAGATAGAGAGCACTTGACTGTGAGCACACGAGACCAAAGAAAGTCCCAACTCTGGACCACTTACTTGGAGATGTTGCTGTTTTGCAGATCTTCACGTGGCAGAGAATGTTGGGTAACTTTTTGGGTTACAAGCACTTTGATCTGATCCACAGAACTCTGCATAGCTTTAGGTATCCTAGATCCAGCCCAGGAGAGAGGTGCTGATGACTCCTCTTGTGGTAGGAGAGGAGGTCCTGCAAGGCAGCAGTGTGAAAGCGGGAAAGCGTACAGTCATCCTGCAGGGCTCTCAAAACCTGTTCTTCAAGGTGAGCCTGCTGTGAGTGACCGATGTAAGAACCCCCAGCACCACTGCAGTAGTAGAGGAAAGTTGTTGAGGTTACTGCCTGTCTCAGGTGCAGGAAAATGACTTCTCGAGTCAGGTAATCAGTCTTTAATATATATTTTAAATGTTTGCTTTTCTCAGATTTCTGTGCCAAGGATAAGTTTGTGGGTTATGATAGGGAATAGGGCGCTGCTGGGGAGGCAGATAATAAAGAAGGATAGAGTTCACAGTATCTGTCCTAAGGAGGGCTTATAGTTTAGCTGTGGAAAAATAAACATATGTCTGTATAAATGCTGACAAAATACATTATTTTTAACATTAGGATAATTAAGGTAGAAAAGTTCACTTTAAAGAAATGATTTAAAAAGAGAATACAAGTAGTAAGCAGTGAAAAAAAAGTATCACTCTTTATTTCAAAAATTAAAAAAAAAAAAAAACAGCACTAAGTGGTTCATTTAATTTTTAAAAACCATTAATAGTTATGTTGCATTTGTAATTACACAATAATGCTAAGAGTGAAGAAAGAATGAGCTGACCATTGGTTCATTTGGATTAGCATTTTAGACCCCATTGTATGGTAGCTCATGATACTTTTCATATTTGACTTAGAAAACAAGTTTACAAAGGTATTCAAAAGTCTTCCCATCATTTTCCTGAGACCTTTAAAATGTTGATATACAAGTAATGTCCTTATGAAGAGCTGGTTCATTTTATGTTCTTCACCCATTCACTGTTTTATCATGCCTGGATTCTCAATGGTCAATGACTGCATTGACCATGACTTTGATTAGTCTCCTTATTAATAAGCTTCAAAAACTTTTCTTCTTCTTCTTTTTTTTTTTTTTTAACAAGGTCAAAACACGACATGATTTTATGTTGAATTTGTATTATGCTGTCATGTGAAAATGTCCCACAAGGTGAATGGAGCTGTTAATATGCTAGGGTATGCCAAGTTAAGGGCAGTGATATGGCTGGATGGGATTTTGGTTGCTGTAATCAGTTCTCAGTGGCTTTTGTGGGTTCTGACTTTTTACCTCTCTGCGTAGCTGCAGAAACTCAGATGACAGACAACTAATATTCTCCCCTGCCCACTCCTTGTGTGGGTAGACTCATCTACTACCTAAGCCTTTGGACAGCAGGGTTTGGGAAAAAAAAAGTGAAAAGTGATGAGTGGGTTAACTGATTAGGGGAAGTTTTCTGTAGACTGCATTTAACCTGGCTTTCAGAAAGCATGGAGTAGGTAAGAGGATATTCAAAATGCACCACCACAAAAACATAGTAAGTAAATGAGATGATAGATATGCTAATCAGCCCGATTTAATTATTTCACATTGCATGCACATGTGAAAGCATCACTCTGTACTCAGTTAATGGTTATAATTATGGCTTTTCAATTAAAAACAATGTTAAGAAAGACAAATTAAATTTTTAGAAGAGTAAAATCAAAGGAACCAACTTTTAGCACTAAATGTGAAGAGGACAAAATTAAAATGGAAACAGACACCTGAACCTGTACATAAATCTTTATGGAAGAGGAAGGATTAGGCGTCCTGGACAGATTCTCCCTGAAGCAACGACTCCTCCTCGGCCGGGCTCACTGTCTTCAGTGTGCTCCGCATCATACCCTCTGTCCTGTCCATCACCCACAGGGTGCTCTGCCAAAAAAGGAGCACCCAGGCCTTAAGTAAATAGGCTGCAATGCCTCCTCCCAGGAGCCAAGAAAGGCAGGAGAGTGAGCAGACCCATTACACAGGGCCGACTTCAGTTTTGTAAATGGAGGCACTAAATGAACTTGAGCGGAGACATTTTTCCTTTTCTGCTTTTCGTTTTTTGCACAGCGGGAGTTAAGCCCAGATCCTC
This sequence comes from Meriones psammophilus, assembly GCA_036365155.1. Classification (NCBI taxonomy): domain Eukaryota; kingdom Metazoa; phylum Chordata; class Mammalia; order Rodentia; family Muridae; genus Meriones; species Meriones psammophilus. The sequence continues at coordinate 44,688 of JAEOAE010004013.1, forward strand.
ACACATCCTCAAGTGCGCTGACACAGAACCACAGTCCCTTTGTCTTCTTCAACTAGACAATGAAATTAGTGAGATGGTTGTTTTTCTTTTAATTGTTTGTGCCAGGAATATTTGTGTGTGAATTAGTATACGATGTGGAGGTCAGATCTCTAAGACAGAATAACAGAACAGGGACAAGTTAAGAACTGAGAGACAGGCATATCAGAATAGTCACAAAAACAAAGTCTAAAATAATGTCCAAAAGGCACTTGGCAAAAAAATAGAGAAACATAATATGATCAAGAAAAATTATTATGAATTGTAGGGATGGGTGAGCCTGAATTTAGCAGTGTTTCCCCCACATCTCTTCCAGACAGATCGTAGGCAAGTAATTGAGTAGAAGAGGTTTGGCCAAGGTTATTGTTCTGGGAAGTGAATAACATCAAAGGATGATAAATGATTAATGTGAGAAGGGAAAATAGAAGTATTCCAATCAGCAGAGTCTGATGATCTGTACCCTAGGGGTACAGGCAGATGTGGCTATAGACTCACACGCCGTCACCTTTGAGACCTCATGAAGAGTGGAAAAGGAAAGGGCAAATATGCCCATCTTTCTTTGCAAGCAGGGACAACACAGGGACAACATCCTTTAATTACCAGGATGTTGCTGGTAATTAAAGACCCTCAAATTATTGATCTTTGGGGAAAATGAGAAAGAACCACCACACAATCAATTTTCACCTAACCAGGCAATCCCCAGGTACCAGAGAGAGTCGGTATGGATTTATGAAGAAAGTCACTTTTCTTTTCCGATAGCAACAAAATAGGGATCTACAAGAGCAGGGTGAAGCCTCCAATGGAATCCATTCCACGGATAATGGAAAAAAAACGGATTCTTGACCATATTGCTTTAACAAGCCAGATAACTGGGTTGAATGCTTGCGGATAATGAAGATGGTATGGGAACAGCAGACAGATTGAGTGATAGCCCAGTAGGGAGTGGTCCCAAGGGCCAGTGTTTTCAGCTCATTTATTGACATTCTGGAAAAAGCAAATCAGAATGTGTGTATCAAATTTGTGGGTCCAAAATTTGGTGTGGTTTGGATTTTCTGGAAAATAGCAGCGAAGCTATGAATACCCCAGTGCGTTGGAAAAATAAGCCTATCATAATTAGGGTTGGAATGTAGTAAGAACATGTGCTCGTGAAGACCCAAACGCTAGGGTACAAATATAGGATGGGTGAGGGTGTGAGAGAGAAACATGTGGTCGGGCCGACCACAGGTCAAATGTGAGTTTAGGAACATACTGTGCTTACGTCAAAACCAACACCACTTTGGGACGGGGAAATTCACTCTTTCGTTCAATTTTTAAAAAGAATGTTCCTGAGCACTTACTGTGTATTTTTGTGTCTTTGCATAGTCATTTATCCTTTATTAGTCAGAATGTTTTTGGAGCCTGAAAAATGAATGGGAAGAAAGCTGTCTCATTCACATAATCTGAAGCACCAGGAAAGGCCTCTAAGAGCAAGCTGGCGCCGATCACCTGATCTAACCTCTAACCTGCACCCCAGGCTCTGCCTTCCATCAACCCGTCCTTTTGTGTTCCCTGTCTCTAGACACAGGATTTGCTTTTTCTTCCCCAGCATGGACCCACTTGCTTACAGCCTCCTGCTTGTGTTTCTGGGGTGAGGTGGAACCTCAGACTGGGGCATGTGAAGGAGCACCCCAGCACTGAACTGTATCCTCTGCCTTCTCTCTTGTGTTTCTATCTTCATGCACAGCAGGAAGGGGCACCAGATTTCATTAAAGATGGCTGTGAGCCACCATTTGGTTGCTGGGGGTGAACTCAAGACCTTAGGAAGAGCAGCCAGTGCTTTTAGCTGCTGAACTATCTCTCCAGCCCCCAGAGCAATCCAGTCAGACTCTCGCTTTCAGTTTTTTGAGACAGGGATTCTCTGTGTAGCCCTGGCTGTCCTGGAACTTGCTCTGTAGACCAGGCTGGCCTCGAACTACTTGTGTTTCCAGATATGGGCAGTAACTTGCGAGGCTCGCTTTGAACTCTCTGTAACCCAGACTTGTCTCAGACTTGGGATCCTCCTGCCTCAGGCCTTTCACTACCAGGTCTAGTTCTTTTACAAAGCACCTACATACATGCCAGGGATTACGCTAGGTTGTTGATGAACAGACTTTTCTTTTCCTTTGTAAAACTTACATTCCAGTGCAAGGGAGAAAGCTCTGAGCCAGTTTTTCTAATCAGCTTAATAAGGTCCATATAAAGATTGTGTGAGGCCAGTGTGAAACTCAAGGGAGCTGAGGCTGCTCTCCCAGCTCCTGTCTAGTCTCTGCTGTGTGTTCTCTCATTTAATGCTTCCCTCACCCCCTTCTCTGGCTGTTTTTTTTTCTCCATCTGATAAACTTAGCTTCCCCTCATAGCTCAGCCCAATGCCCCCTCTTCTGCAATGCCTGATATTTCCAGGCAGAATTAATGGCTGCTTTGTGTGTGCTACACTGTACTACATACTACACTGTTTGTCCTGCTATTCTGCCTTGTTTTACCGTGATTTGTTTACAAGTCTGTCTCCCTCCCTTGATTGAACTCCTTGAGAGCAAGGTCCTTGACTTACTCATTTGATTTTCTTATAGCACCTAAAAGAGAGCCTGTCACCTTGTTGATGTTGCAAAAACATGTCTGGGAAAGGTGAGGAGGGTGGGGGGTGAGGTCTGGGCCTGGGTCTTGCTGATATCTGAGAATCTTCTGAGAATCTTCCACTCAGTCTACCCTCGCTGGTCAGTTATCTTAGAGCCTGCCAAAGGAATAATAAGGCAGCTGCTCTGCCAGTAACCACAGGAGTTTTTTTTTTTTTTGTTTTTGCTGTTGTTGTTTTATTTGTTTATTTGTTTTCCTGGGTAAAGCATAGAGAAACCAGTTGTGTCACAAAGGAGGGGCTGCTGGTCACTGTGGGCCCAGGACTAATTAGACCAGAAAGTATTTAAATTTTCTGAATTGTTTTATGGCTTTTTTTTTAAAAAAAAAAGGAGAATTTTATCCTAAATTCCACATTTCCAACTGTTTTTGAAAAAGTGGAAAATGTTTTGACAATGGAACTCTGTTCACGCACCACAGCAGGCCGGGGTCGACTGGGGGCTGCCCTCTTCCTATGGAAGGATGACTGTAGATTACTGTAGTCTCTATTGCTCCTGCCACTTCTTCCCTCAAACTGGCGTAATTCATAAATTTCATCTTCATAGAGCATTCGACTCATTGGTGCTTAGCATAATGACAAGGTTGTGTAGCTGCCAGTCCTAACATCCAGACCTTTTTAATGACTCTAGAAAGAAGCCTCACATTCACTATTCACAATTCTCCAATCTTTCTTCCTTGCACCCAGGCAATCTGTCTCATTGACCTTGCTCATTATTGACATAGCATATGAATGGAGTTACATAAGCTGTGATATTTTCTTTCTGGCTTCTTTTGCATCATGTGGTGTTCTCAGGCTCATCTAGGCCACAACATGGATTATACTATGCTCACGTACATGGCTGAATAATTTCCCACTACATGGCTGCATCCTGTTTTGTTCACCCATTTACTAACTATTAGAGATTGGAGATTGTTTATATCCTTTGGTGCTTATAAAGGTTTATATCCACATGGGTGAACTCAGTTGTTTCTTACTTCCACCTCAGTTAGTTCTTTTCCAGTAATAGTTCTGGTTCCTTTTGGATAACTGTATTAAATGGGGGCTGGTGTAGTAGGAACATACAAGTAAGACACAGCAGAGGCAGGCAGAAGAGGTAATATCGCTGGGCATCTAGTTGTGACAAGAAAGGCCTAGAGAAAGGGAACAGAAAAGCAAAGTTGGGCAAGTTTTCTTAGGGCAGCCTTTTGGAGAAAGGGAGAGAGTGCATATAGCAATGCAGCAGAACAGAAAGGGCTCCAGGCTAGGGGTGTGGGTGTTCCATCTTCCTCTCATTTTTTGGGTAATCAAGGTACACTATATCCTTGATATGTATATCTTTATATCTGGCCTGGACACAGAATTATCTAACCTCAGTGGCTTTTCATGAGAATCGATGCTAATATAGGCGTGTCAGGGTTGAGTATATAGTACACATGTATGAGGTTAATGGTCTTAGACAACTTCACATGCAAGATATCCAGTCCCTGAAGGTCACAGAGTAAGCACCACCTCAGAGCAGCCTGCTTGTTGGAAATACCCTGCACTGCCAATCAGTTTGCTCAGCGGGACTCTAACAAGAGGATCTCCCAGATATATGAGAGATGGCCATTTTGGAAAGCCTGAGACTTGAGAAGGTTGGGAATTTGAGGAGTTGGATGTTGGAATTTCCTAGGTTCTCCAGAGATGAATAGATTCGTTGTGGGGTAAGATTTTGTTGAATCCTTTACCTGTTTTGAATATCCAGTTGTGAATCATATAAGTTTTGTACAGAGTTTCTCACTTGTTATGAAAATGTAAGTGAGGTGATAAAATGCCTCAAAGGATGACCAGCCAGGAACAGAGGTCTCCCCCAGAAGTTGGAGGAGTTGGATTAAAAGTGACCTGAGTGGAGAAGTAATAAAAATGGCGAACATTTACTGTGTTTATTACTGTCCTGATGCTTACATCCTCTTTCCTCTCATTGTCATCAGACTCCTGTGAGGAGAACATTTTTATTTTCCTCAGAAAAGGAGACAAAGGGTTGAAGAATAATTCCCTCTGGCCACGTAGCGGAGAGGATGGAATTGGAATGTCATTCAGTCACCCTCGTTTTAAAAGGATACCAACAATGTGTTGTGAAGCGCCAGGAAGAAGTCAAGACCTCCTCTGGGATGCCTTATGTCCCTTGCTTCTGTGGGAGAGGATAGTGTGGCTTGTCACTGGGACATATCCAGCCATCTTTGGACCACCAAGTTCTAGCTCAACCTTCATGTTGAGTTAGTAAAGACAACTCCTGATAGAATTTCGTCTCCAGTCTTCAGAGTTTGGCTACCCACCCTAAGAGCCTTACTCTCCATTTCCTGTCCAGCATAAGACCTGCATGGGAGGTGGGAGAGAAAAGGTGGGGAAGGGGAAGGAGAAGGGAGGGGGTGGGTAGGAATGACATCAAGCAGGAATCGCCAGTCAGCGGGGTGAATTTTCCACTTGGATCTGTGTGGAAACCTGATCCCACCTCTATTTTTGGTCTCCTTCTCTAACAACCTTTCACCAGATTGGGATTTTTCTGCACCTGTAACACATTTTTAATGTAATAAGTCTGGGAGAAACCAGGTATTATATCATGCTGGGGCCTGTGTTTCTAACAGCAAAGGTAGGCCAGACCCCAGGTTATCCCTCTAGGGATTGGTGTATTAGTCACCCTGTAAAAACTAAATTTATTATGATTTCTTGAATGATTCTTTTAGCACTTCTTATAATAGGCGAAGAGAGGAGCCATGAGTGTGTCTGTGTTCCCTGCTCCCACTCACTTCACACATGCACATACATTCTGCCAATTTCCTATGAACCTAAATTTTACAAAATCAAATCCAGAGCTATTGGTCTTGACCATTCCATCACCTTTGCCGTGTTAGGCTTTGTCCTCGTTTGGACCAGGGCAAGCAGTGACTGGGCTCATTCTTGCATTAGACCCCTTGGGAGTGAAAGGGAGCAAGCCATTTAAGGCAAACATGGATCACTAGTGTGGCTGAGGTTGGGATTTGTCTCTTCCACGTACAGAAGGGACTCATTGCGGACAGACTCCCATGGTTGCTCAGTGCAGATGTTTTTCCACCAGCTTTTCTACATAACTGGTGAATTCTATACAATCAGTGTGTTAACACACACACACACACACACACACACACACACACACACACACAAGAAAGACAATGAAGCAGCTTGAAGTCCATGTCAGATATGAAACTATGAGCCACTGCCATGTCACCTATTAATCTGTGAGCCTCTGGGACAGCCAGGCCTGCTTCTGGTCCTGCCATCTAGCCCAGGTCTGGTTATGAATTTTCCAGTTTGAATTTTGGTGGTTGCTGGAAGCTCTCATCTCCCATCATTCACTAAAAACACTAAGTGAGTATTTACTCTCAAGTCTCCTCCTCATACCACAGGGTATGACTGACAGCTGAAAGAAGCCTCCCTGCGTCGGATGATCTGAGCTGAACTCTCAGTTTTGGCACTTTGTTGTTGTTGTGTCTAGGGCCACACTCTGGCTTGTAGCACCCGAGGCTAAAGTAATTTCTGGTCCTTTTTTTTTTTCAGAAAAGAAGAGGGCTGGTGAGATGGCTGGCTGAGTAGGTGAAGGTGTTTGCCTTCAAGCCTCATGACCTGAGTGGGATCAGGGGACCCACAAGGTAGAAAAAGAGACCTGGTCCTTGTAAGTTGTCCTTTGACCTCCCGAGTACAACGTGGCACACTCCCTCTCTCTAATAAAAAATGCTACCCCCAAAAGAGTTTAAACTTTCAAATGTTAATTGATGGAGTGCGGAGGCTCTGAAAAGGGGCTTGTGAAAATGAAGGCCTAAGTGGGGCCAAAGCTTCATGAGTCTCACCCAGTTAACCCTTGTGTGCTACCTAGGAATGGGATCAAGGCTCAAACCTCTTTGAGCCTTGATCTCATTCTAAAGTGGGTTTAATTGTGCCCTGCTGTCTTAAGAGAGTATTATGAAGAACAGGCAGAATAAATATGTAGGTGTGATCCCTGTACTGTCACACTCCATTCTGGTATTGAGTTAATGCTTGTCACAGCCTCTGCAGATTCCCTACTTGACTGACTCAGTTCTTCTCGCTGGCTCATTGGTGTTAAGGTTTGAATCTGAATCCTAGGTTTGAATCCTTAGCTTCACGTTTTGATTTCTTATTCCCGGACTGGTAGAATCTTGGAGGGCAGCGGGACCTTCAGGAGGTAGGACCTGCCTGGAGGAAGTAGCTCGCTACCAGAGGGTCTTTAGGGGTTGTTAGCCTCACCTAACCCCTAGTTCTGGCCCCGATAGCTTCCTGATCTGTGACAATGTGAACAGCTGTTGCTTCAGGCTCCTTCTCGAATGGCTGAGCCATTGTGCTATGCCTTTCTTATTGTGATGGACTGTAATGCTCCAAGACTCTGAGCCAAAAAAACCTGCCCCCTTATGTTATTTCTCTGGTCATATTGACGTGAAAGTGATCAGTATAGTTGTCAGGGTATTTTCAGAGCGCCCACCCTTATGACTGTTTGATCAGCTCTATATTTGGACAGAGATCGATGCAAGTGAGCCACAGCATCGCTCCTACATATGGAGTGTGAACAGTGACTCATCAGGACTCTGCTGCATCACCATTTACGTGAATGGCTCTTGGTATACATTGTACGGGAGCTGCCATAAATGTATCAGAATCAGAACCATCAGGGCACCGAAGAAAATCCTACATATCTGGATGGTTATTAGCAAGATATCTAAGGCTGTTGGCTCCTCAGGTGTTGACAGAGACTTTCTCTGGCTTTGCAGTTTTGATATCTGCATCCACTTGCCATTAAAAAAGGAATAAAGCATCTCCACTTCCCTGATGGTGACAATGAGGATGTTGCCATGGCGATCTTTAATGGGCTCATAGTAGAGTCTTCCCAAGTTGTGCATTCCAAGTAAATTCTAGAAAGCAACAGATTACTGGTAGCTCAGTTGATGTTGTAAAACAGAGCAACAAAACCACAACAAAAGACACTGAACAACTGCTGGATTTCTGAGGAGCTGTTTGCTTTTTCTCAGGCTTAGACCTAGCCTAGGTGGCATTGCAGAAATGTGCTTAGCAGAGAACTCAAAGAAAGGTCTCCACTGTGAGCCTGCAAAGATTATAGCGAGAGGCACAGACACTATGTTTTTTTTAAGCAAATTCAATATCTGTAAATATCTTTTGCCCACATAGGCACACCAGCACATAAACCTCAGTGACCAGCACTTGAAGAGGATCCCAGATGTTTTAAAGAAAAATGTCTGATATTTCAAGTATGCTAACTTGTGGAGTTTTGAGAGATCTCAGTAAGCGAGTTATGAGGTGGGGTTGTTTAAAATGATGAAGTGAATGACAACAATGTCGTGCATTGTGCAGAGGGCCCCAGATGACTGCACAGTACCTGCAAGGTTCTCTAATCGGGACTGGCCTGCTTTGACTTATCTGCATCTCCAGGTGTTCTGCGTACTGAAAGTTTGTTGAAATTTCTTACAAACTCTGTCAACAGAGTCAGACAATACTTTTAGGAAAGTAGGAAAGAAGGATGCTACATAAAATTTGAAGAAGCTGAGGCCTGGGTTATTAGAATAAATAGGAACTGTATAAATATGAAGGGGCTGAAGCTCTTTAGCTGAAAGTACTTGATGATTAGGATGGAACCCCATAAAAGCCATCACAGAGTTCCTAATTGGTGTGTGTGTGTGTGTGTGTGTGTGTGTGTGTGTGTGTGTGTGTGTCTGTGCTGGGTGAACTCACATGAATGATGATGTGATTATGTGTTAGTGTGAGAGCTGATGTAGGACTGGAATTTGTAAAAATGACAATATCGACCTAAAATAAATGACCCAGCTGGTCATTTTCAAATCTCCTACAATGGACTGTTCCCTCATAGACAGGAACTGTGTCTTAAGCCTTCTTCTTTTTTCCTCATGAAGACCAGATACAGAATGAGTAAGGAGTTTCATAAGTAATTACTGACAAAATTCATTTGGTAAGATTAATTTTTAAGTGGCCCCATCATTCTGATTTTTCTTCTATAACAAGTTACTTATAAATCAAAAAAAAAAGCCATTTTGGGTGAGATTTTTAGTCTATAACTATGTAGCACCATAGTTTTATATAAATACCTTATTGTATGAGCAGTGTTGTGCTGGTGAACTACCATGCCAAACAAAACAAAACAAAGGTCAAGGGGGTGGGTGGCTGGTCTATGGTAGTGACAGTCTCCATAGGGTAGTCCCTCCAAGCTACCTTGGGTGTGACAATAAGCCTTCAAAGTGTCTGGATATTTAATAGTTGGGTTTCCAAGCTAGTAATGAGTTGGTTTTAGCACAGCACAGCTATTAAGACTTTGCTCACACAGGTGCTGAGTTTCAGGGCTGGCCACCATTCATGAACTGTTCTGCTGTTGACTCTCTCCGGTCTGAGTGTCACCATTTTAAATGAAAGGTCCTCACGGGTTTAGGCATCACTTTGGCCAATCCACACCTCAGAGTGTTCAGGGGACTAAATCAAGCAACACATGAAAAACGTGTTTCACTAACTCCCGAGCCTGCTCCCCTGCTGAATATGGGATTTTTATAAATCTGCTGTAATTAGAATCTCTTCTTGGTCTCCAATTATATTCTTTAGATCCAGCCTACTTCCACATTCTCTGGAAAGACATATCTAATTCTGTTATGGCTTGACTATGGAATACCCCTCACCCCCAACAGGCTCGTTGGAGAGGTGGTTGGACGATGAAGGCTCCAATCTAACCAATGGATTCTGAAAACTGATAGGTTTGTAATTTGATGGTATTACTGGAGATAATGAAAACTAGAAAATGAGGCCTGTGTGGGGGAAGAAGATCTGTGAAGGTATGCCATGTCCTTAGTCTCTCATGGTTTCTGTGCTTTTTGGTCACTCGGAGTTAGGCACCCCCCCCCCCACCTCCCCACCCCTGGCACATGAACACTGTCATGATATTCTGTCTTGCCTCAGGCACCAAGAAGCAGAACAGCTGAACTGGGCAGAGATCTCTGAAATTGCAAGACACAAGGGTGGTCTTTCCCTCTTTAAGTTGTTCCTTTCGGGTATGTCAGCAATAAAGAGCTGTTCACATTATCTCAAGACCACCATCCTCTTTTTTTTTTTTTCTACTGTCCTGCATACAAAGTTCTCAGTATGTGTCTTGCTGCATTGCATGTAACTGAAGCACCTGTCCAGAGTCATGGCTCCTTACTTTCTGTGTCACTAGGTCCTCTGCACAGTGCATAGGAAGAACTCAGTAAAAGTTGAATTAGCACTGGCTAACAAACACTCTTATCTACACAATACCTAGGATGAGATTCTGCCACGTGTCAGACATTGAAGTTATGATGATAGCCAGGACAGACAGTCTTTAAGCTTGGGCTCTTATAGAGTAAGCAGGCCACTAGGGCCACCACTCCAGTCTGAGACAAGTATTCCATTTACACAATGGAATACTATTCAGCCATTAAAAACAAGGAAATCATGAACCGCAGGCAAGTGGTGGGAACCAGAAAGGATCATCCTGAGTGAGGTATCCCAGAAGCAGAAAAACACACATGGTATATACTCACTTATAAGCAGATATTAGACATATAATATAGGATAATCATACTAAAATCTGTACACCTAAAAAGCTAAGCAAGAAGGAGGCCCTAGGTAAGATGCTCAATCCTCAATCAAAGAGGCAAATGGGATAGACATTGGAAGAAGGTGGAAACAAGAAACAAGACAGGACCCTACCACAGAGGGCCTCTGAAGACTCTGCCCAGCAGGATATTAAAGCAGATGCTGAGACTCATAGCCAAACTTTGGGCAGAGTGCAGGGAATCTTCTTATGAAAGAAGAGTCTGGAAGGGTCTGGAGCTCTACAAGGAGAACAACAGAACCAAAAAATCTGGGCCTAGGGTCTTTTCTGAGAATGATACTCCAACTAAGGACCATTCATGGAAATAACCTAGAGTCCCTGCACAGATAAAGGCCGTGGCAGCTCAGTCTCCAAATGGGCGCCCTAGTAAGGGGAACAGGAGCTGTCTCTGACATGAATTCAGTGGCTGGCTCTTTGATCATCTCCTCCTGAGTGGGGTGGGGCTGCCTTACCAGGCCACAGAGGAAGACTATGAAAGACAGTCCTGATGAGACCTGACAGGCTAGGGTCAGATGAAAAGGGGAGGAGGACCACGCCCTATCAGTGGACTGGGAAGGGACATAGGAGGAGATGAGGTCGGGAGGGAAGGCAGGATTGGGAGGAGATGAGGGTGGGAGCTACAGCTGGGATACAAAGTGAATAAATTGCAATAAGTAAAAAATTATATTAAAAATAAAGATAGGAGAGAAGAGATAAGGTTCAGAGCATTTGTGGAGGAGCAAGCCTTTGGATGGAAGAGACTATACAGACTATTGGAAAAGGGGAGAAGAAAGACAATGAGGCAATCATGTGTTCTGAATGAAGGCTTCAGGTATCTAATTATGAGAGAAAGGCTTCGTGAGGAAGCGTAAACATTAACCTGAGAACTAAAGGGTATGTAGGAATTAGCAAGGCAGAGAGGTAACAAGGAGAAAGGATTCTAAGCAGAATATTGCGCAAGTTAGCAGAAGAGACTGAGAAAGACAGACCAGAAAGTGCAAGAAATTCAGGAGAGGTGGCATTGTGGAAGCCAAAGAATGTGCAAATTTCAAAAGGAGAGTAGGACCAGGTGTACCAAATACCACTAGGTGTAAGTCTGGAAGATAACTCCCAAGTGTCCATCAGATTTAGTGATGCTGAAGACATGGGCAGGAATGGAGAAGCTTCATGTGAAGGCCTGTCACACAATTTGGGGTTCTCTTAAAGAATGCAAAACTAGGTGTAAAAGTGAGTGTTTATTTAGAACAAGAAAAGAAATCCTCACTCCCTTTCCTCCTCCTGCCAATACTAAATTTTGGTCCCCCTTTCTGCCTGAAATTTCTTTAGGCTGTTTCTCAGAAATGCCCTTGATTTTAGTCCCACCTTCCCTGGTCCCCACAAACACCCTGGAACTCCCACACTTGAAGCCCCATCATGCGGATGAGGCTCCTCCAGCACAACTTTGTAGTGCTGTCTGCTCTGATGACTGGGGTCCCGACCGTGCAGGTTTTATGCGCATGGCACTACAGCTGATGGGGAAGTGGAGGTTGGTGGAGGAGAATACAAGTAATTCTTTCAAGAAACTTAGTGTGGGAATAAAAAATGATTGTTTGGTAGCTCGAGGACTATGTGAGGGCACTTTAGACATGAGGAGAATTTGAAGCTGAATTTTTTTATGATTTATTCTGTGCAGCTTGGTCATCATGTGGGTCCCCCTAATAATTGAAATGTGGGGAGGGGCTGTCTCTGACTCTGTTGCCTGCTTTTGGATCCCTATCCTCTAGTTGGACTGCCTTGTCTGGCCTCAGTGGGAGAGGATGCTCTTAGTTCTGCCAGGATGGGTTGGTACCCCAGGGGGGTTCTTCCCTTATCTCAGGAAAAGGGAAGGAGAAATTGGGGAGGTGAAATGAGGGTGAAACTGGGAGGAGAGGAGGAAAGGGGTTGCAATCAGGATGTAAAGTAAATAAATAAATTAATGAGAAGAGATTTCTTCTTCATTATTGTTACCACATATCTGTGTCTGTGTGAGGATTTGTACACATGAATGCAGTGCCCGTGGAAGGCAGAGGTGATGTATCCACCTGCAGCTGGAGTTACAGGTGATTAGCGGCCACCTGATGTAGGTTTAGGGCACAAACTCAGGACCTCTGCAGTAGCAGTTAGGTGCTCCTCATCACCGAGCCATATCTACAGTCTGAGACAGTATTTTAAAATGAAGACAGGGGAGATGAGATTCAGAGCACACAAGGAGGAGAGAGTCTTTCATGGGGAAGATAAGGATAAGGCCATATAAACTTAGGAACAGGGGAGAAAAAAAAAAGAGGTGAGTGTCTTGGCAGGTTTTGAAATTTTGGTGATAGAAAACCACTCCCATCTCTTAAGAGAATTAGTGAGATCCTCACCTGTTGTCAGGACAGAGTGTGGAGAATGGGAAGGAACATGGGAGAACGAAGAAGGTATTTTAAATAGTTCTTTATGACTCAAGAAAGCAAGTTACTACAAAAAAAAAATACAGAGAGGTAAGCTAGATAGCATCCGAGGTGAGAATTGTGGCTATGTGCATAGTGTAATATATATTGATGTATATATTTATATATGGTATCAGTATATTTTTATAAATATAAAAGTATAAATATATACATGATATAAACATCATGCATGATATGTTTCTTTTCAGAAATCTGGGTGAAACCACTTTAGTATAGACACGTTGGAGTGGTCTGGGCTATATATATATATTTTTTTTTCAGAGAAAAATCTACAATATCTTCAAAGAGTGATTGTGATGTACCAAGAAATCTCAGCTTGACAAAGAGGGAAATAGTCTCAAAAGATGGTGGGATCCGAAGTTTGGAGTGGGGAGTGAGGAAATCCAAGAGTGTTGTGGTAGGGGTTAGGCAGGGTCACACTGGCCACCATGGAATCTCTCAGCATCTGACTATACTGGCTAGCAACAGCCTGTCCTTCCCAGGTTGCTGAAAGCGTTTGGAAGTGTTGAAGAAGACTCCAATAAACAGGAAGGTCCATCTATGTCCAGGAAGACCTCAGATGTACAGTGAAGGGCTAGTGAAGGGGCCAAGCCTCTTGGAAACATTCTTTATCTTAAAGATAAAAACAGTTGGGAAGGCGATGGCATAGTCCTGCCAAGTGGATGACTTAGTGATGAAAGGGGTGCTCTGAGTTTAGCCCGGCGTCGGGGCGTGGGTCAAGAGCTTTTCTTTAAGTCGTAGGAGGGGATTCTCATTGGAGAATGAGCTGTAGTGAAGAACACTACTCAAGCCCTGTGAAGCCACTGGGAAATGGAGCAGTTAAGGTCTATGCAGTGGAGTGTAGCAAGGGGACAAATGTAGCTTGTCCCGGTGGCATGGTAGTTATTTACGAGGTTACAGGGTTGAGTTATGATTGCCAGGATTCAAAGGAGAAATTCTTGCAATCGTAGGTGGGAGTGGAGCTGGAGGATTTTTAGGAACTCTTTTGCATACCATGGTTGGTGTGAGCCTGCTTGCCAAATACGACTTACTAAATTTCTTGATATTTTGAGACAGCTTTGTAAGTAGATTCACATCACTGACAGAGGCTCAAGGTTCTGTTAAGGCTCCCAGCTTCATATACAAGCATAGGCTTTTCAGAAACAGCACATCAGGAAGCTGCCTAAACCCCTGCTGCTCACTGATCCCTTCCATACACTCCAACAGAACAGCATGGGGCCTTCAGTGATCCAGTCAAAGTTCCCTTGGTCTACAGGCAATGAAAACGAGACCTTGAAGAAAACCCGAGTTGACTGATTAGTATCAGATGGAGAACTCTTTGTTTAGGATTCCATACCAAAGCCCACCATGACTAGAGGCATAGCTCAACTTGTCCAGGAAGCCTTTCTGTGGTCAGAGATCTGGAAGAGCTCTCTTCCTTTTAGGAAGGATTGGTGACCGAGCTCTTCAAGTCTGAAGGTTCTTCCCAGAGCTCAGGCCTGGTCCCTCACCTGTAGCTGGGCTGGGGCAGCGAGCATCTTCTGCGAGTCTGCAGCACCGTGGATGAGGACATAGAGATGGGCACGCTTTGCCTCAGCCACCTGATGTCTTCCACATACAAGACAGCTGCAAAAGAAGTCACGAGGTCACATCATCATCAGAGCCAGCAAATGATTTAGGTCGTGGCATCAAAGCAAGGCATGGAGAAGGAAACCTGACCCCCCGCCCTGATATTTGCTCTCCAGTCCATTTTCAGATACACACGAAACAACTTTTTGATCTCTGTCCAATTGGAAAAATATCTGAATGCTAATGAAACAGTCAGATCTACATTGAGTCATTGCCAAATGATCCCATAACTCTGAAGAGTGGAGACACAATCTGACATGGCCTTACGCTTCTTTGTTGTGAAAATGTAGCTGAGGCACTACTTTGGCCTTTGAAAAATTGGCGTGGGGCATGCTGAGCCTGTAAGGGGTCTTTGAGATCATTCACTCCCGTCCCCAAACTTTGATCGTGGGGACCCCTCAAGTAAAGCTTCAGAGATTTATGTGTGTTAACCCTGGTGCAAAGTAGAAAAAATGAGAACTCAGTGTACCTTCGTGAACCAGAGAAAATCTTGTGTAATAGAGCTGGTGTGAGAGTCATCTAGTTCAACAATTGGTATTTGATCTTCATTGCTGACTAACATATTGTCTTTATAATAAAATATAACAGCTATGTAGAGTCCTCTACAAAGAAAAAAAAGAAAGATAAAAGAAATCTTCAACTGTTTGCTTTACCAAACTTAAGTCTTATTGAAATTGAATATATATATATATATATATATATATATATATATATATTATATATGATATATGATATAACTACTAATATATAATATAACTACATCTACATATATGTGTATTTAATCAAATATATTATTGTTATATACGGAGTTAAATATATGTAATATAATTAAATATATAGATATAAAATTGGTTTTAGACATGTTGCAAGCTGAGTTGAAAACACACCTAGAAATATTTTTGCTATGTATCACAAATTTAGTGGTTAGAACTTAGAGACTGAACTCTTGCCCACATTCTCAGGAGAATTCATTTCTTTAATAAAAACATGTAACTTCCACTTCATTTCCACCTAGAACTCTAACTAGTTCATTCCTGAGTCATTAAGACTTACGAGACAAAGTGTTTAGAACCCACCATTTCAAGGTCTTCACAAACTTGTTTGAGGAATGGAATAGGTGCTTTAGGTTTCTTGATACTGACTGCTTGCGGCCCATGGTTTGCAACTTTGAACTTTCTAGAACATAGAAAGAATATGTTGTACAAATTCCATCTAACAAATCAACACTCCTGATTTTTATTCCCTCCTGGCCTTCCCTGTCCCTGTGGTGTCACTTACTAATTTCATACAGGGGGTCCAGCTTAATGTTTCTTCAAAACACTTGTATTTAGTGAGATAGCAGCTGCTATGGCTAAATTGGAAATGTCCCTAATAGACTCCTGTTTTGAATATTTGGTTTCTAGTCAGTGGAATTGTTGGTGGTGTTGGTGTTTTGGAGGTGTCGGGAAGTGAGGCCTGGCTGGTGGAGGTTGGTGACAGGCCCTTGGGGGTGTCTTGCCCATTCTGTTATTTTAGCTTTCCATTCCCCAAAGAGTGGCTGACAATAGCTGTTCTGCTATTATGCCTCTTGGGCTAATTTGCCTCCATGATCTGAGCACTTCCCCATGCCCTCCCCACCCATGGTGTGAAACCGGAAGACAAAACACATCCTTCTTCCTCTAAGGAGTTTTCTGCCTGGTGCTGTGAAAAATCTAAGTATACCCCAGCAGCTGACTCAGTCAAAGAACAGCTCTTCACAGTGTTGCAGGTGAGCAATATTTGTAACTGTGGGAAACCACTTAGGGTCTCTTGTTTACGCTCTCAGGGTAAGTGCTTTATTATCAAGTAAGATAAAAAGAAATGGAGCCAATTCCTCCCCCCCCGACCTTCGCCAGCTGGATTTTAATATTCGCCAATTCTCAAGGCTCCCAAAGTTACCCTTGTTACTTTATGTGTCCAATTAAATTTGTCCCTTATAGGATTAATGTGAACACCTTACAGAAGATCTGGAGAGTAGAAAAAAAAAATAACAAAGGAACAAATTCACTCAACTCATCCCACCACTTCCTATAACTACAATTATTAGCATCCTAGGCCAGTCTCTTCCACTATGTGTGCTTACTTATGAGAAAGCCTGTAGCGCCGGAGAGTCCAGCCTAAACTCACATATCTACATCACAGCTCCTGCTTGGGAACATCACAGAAGATGGGGCAGAAAAGCTGTGAGAGCCAGAATAGTAGGGAGTCTGTTGCAGAACAATCTATCTTAGAAATGGCTGCATAGACAAAAAAGGAACAAGGACAACATCAATGAACACGCTAACATGGAAGAGGGGAAATTTCTTGAGGTCCCACCCCTAGAGATGTTGACTATTGGGAGAATAATTAGCTTTTGCCAGGGATTAGTCTCCATATTCATTGCCCAATGCAGAGTGGCCAGCCTTAAAATTGTATATCACCATGAAAATGGATTCAGCATTTGTATATATTTGTGCATACATGTGCATATAAACATACCTATATGTAAGTATGCAATTAATAATCAAGGACAATATCAACTTGAGGGAGGGAACATGGAAAGAACTCAAGAAAGGATAACAGAGGGGCTAGAGGGAGGGGGAAAGTGATATAATTCTATTTCACTAAAAACATTTAAAAATAGAAAAAAAAAACAACAAAAAATGTCTGTAAGGAAAAGTCTAAATATAACCTTCACTGTGAAATAAAATGGATTACTCCCAAAAACAAAGCCAGGACCCAAAGAGACCGAATAAGCCATTTTGGGGAAGCTGCTTGTGTGTGATGCCCTGTAGGGTGTGAGGTGTGACTATTGTCCACATTTCCTCTCCTGTTTATAACCGGGAGCTTTCCTGAGCTGTATTCAAAACCCCAGACATCTGGGAACAGTCTTTGCAAAGGATGCTCCACGGGCTGGGCAAGGCGATCCCTGTTGTCACCTAGTCTGGTCTAGTACCGAAGGGAAGCCGAGGCCATTGGTGTCATCACTGAGCTTTGGTAGGCATGTTCCTGGGGATGAGAACAGAAACCCTACCGGCACTCTTAAGACAGAGAAGCCTGGGTGGATGACCCAAGTTTGAGGCCCACCCTGTGGGCTTCTGCATGTAATCCTACAGGAGTCACTGGCTACATATGTCTCTTCATCAGCCTCAATGTTGCGCTAGTAATGGTTGCTGCTGGCAGAAAAAGGTGAAAAAAGAATCTGTTTGTGATTTGAACATGAGTTTGGCTGTTGGAGAATGCTGCTGCTGTGTAAGCTGGGAGTCAGCGTGGTTGTTGCCACCACTCTAAACCTTACTAACCTCAGCACAGGCTTGAAGGAAGTGGTTTCTTTGAGGGCAAATCGGCGGGGCAGAAGACAGCAGCAGGTGAGGTTTGGTAGCAGAAAGCAGGTAGACAAATGGACTTAACAAGACTTGAGAAAGATGATGCCTAAAACCCAGGTGGACCACGAAGAAGTAAGGTGGTTCATTCCACAAGCTCCGTGGCTGCTAATGGGGGGAGAGGAGCCACATATGCAGCTAAAACCAGGAGTTTGTGAAATCTGTTTAAAACCAGACTTCTAGATCTCTTCCTCTACTGCACAGCTAGACAAAGACCCCTCTCCTACCCTAGGTGAAAGTCAGTGGCTTATTCTCTGGGGGAAGAAAAACAAACAAAAAAAAAAAAAAAATCAATGGACCACAAAAGTGAAGCCTCTGAGGTTGGAGACAGGGAGACCTCAGGGACAATTGGAAATGGGATGACTGTGGTGATGCTACTAGCTATTAAAACTGGTAGATTAAATGAAAGTTTTCATGTATAATATTTACCCATTCTGTTCTCAGAACACATATACTGGAAGTTATATTTTCCAGGCAGGGATCATGGAAGAAATTTGTCGGAGGAGAATTTCACCAGAGAATACACCCACAGATTATGACACTGGTGATTTCCCAATGAAAACATGACATCAGTTCACTAGACAATGAAACCTGTGAATAAAGTTCCTTGTCCATGTCCCTGGTGGCTATTGATCTCTCTTCTTTTATATCTAAGCAAACACAGAAGGCTCATTAGGCTATTAAGAAAATATACCCACCAGGAAACACAAAGGCCAAAACCAGCAAAAAGACCAAGTCTGAAGGGAGACTGTGCTGAGGAAGTACAAGATGGAGCTTGTCATTAACATTCTGGGAGACAAGATGCTGAACTCATGTAATGACAGGGATTAGTTATTTTTAATAGTAGAACAAAGGAGCATTGAGAATTAAAAATGTTATCTGAAGCTTAAAAATCCAACAGAAGTCTTAGAAAATGAAACACACACACACACACACACACACACACACACACACACATTTTTTGAAAGTGCAGTAAAAGGATGTCAGGACAAAAAGCAGAGGGGAACACTAAAGAAAATCAAAGGAATTAGGCTAGGCATAGTGGTACACAGCTGAAATCCCAGCACTGAATAGGGAGAGGCAGGAGGATCACTGTGAGTTTAAGGTCATCTTTTCAGCATAGTGAGTCAGCTAGGGATGTGCTTTGAGACCTTACCTTAACAAACAAGAGAACTAGGGTGGAGAAAGAAAACTAGCTTAGGAGGTTTCAACCTCTATTTAACAATAATTCTAGCAGGGAAGAAGGGAGGAGAAAGGGTACTGATGGCAGAAGAAATAAATTACATAAGAAAACAAAGTTTCAAAACTGAAGGGCATAAGGATTTGAAAGGTTTTGGTACCGATTGCACAGGCTTTAGGGAGGAGTGGAGATGCTTTTCTATCACTTCTGCAATGGAATCTGCTGAGAGGTGGTGAGTACCCCAGTTCGGTACAGTGAATTCCCTGCCCACACTTTCATGCTAGGATGTGCCAGCCAATCACTGTGGGTGGAGTGTTCTTCTCTTGCAAGAACAATGACTGAAAATGAGCTAGAGTCTGTGAGGGTGGTTTGAATCTATTTTCTTATTTCCTTCTCATAATAACACTGCAAGTTAGACAGCCCGATTTTCTGATGAGGAAGTTGTGATGGGGCTAGAAAACTCTAAATGGTAGAAGTAGGTCTCAGGAAATTATTTGCTTTTCTATATGCAAAGTTCATAAAGGTGTCGTCCCCAGTAAACCTCACTATCTCAAAGTAGTCAAATGTTCAAAACATTGTCTTCGTGGTTCTCTCTTAGCAGACTTTACACAGTCTTTGCTTGACCTTTGACCCATAGAGTTACACTGCAGCATCTTAGAATCTGCTTTTTTTTTTCTGTCTGTGAGGCACTTTATTTTATCTTGATGGGTTACAGGGTCAGCCAACACTGTCCCAACGCTTACACCATAGAATACTAATTCTATGGCAAAGGATTTACATGGCTGAAGAATCCGGAACATACTTGTTTAATCAAATTTGTTAGGTTCTTTACTGTGGTTTTTAATATTTTGAAGTCTAGTTTCCATTTCCACAAGAGTGGTGAGAATTCTGGGTCTCAAACCTTACCTGACCTGAGCTCTTGAGCCAAGCCTCTTCTGGAACTGCTGCGCCTCTCACATTGTCTGTATTATTTCAGTGCCCAGGATATGTTTTAAAAAAAAAAAAAAAAAGTTCCTTTTTGGGAAGGTTCACTTTATTCTTAGC
The DNA here is from genome assembly GCA_036365155.1 of Meriones psammophilus. NCBI lineage: Eukaryota > Metazoa > Chordata > Mammalia > Rodentia > Muridae > Meriones > Meriones psammophilus. Next base: position 64,684 of record JAEOAE010004013.1, read on the forward strand.
TACAGCATCCCTAATATGCGTACAGCTTTGATTGGGGAGGGCATGTACATGCATAAAAAGAATTGAGTGAAAATCATAGAACTAACTGGGCTATCCAGGAAGTCATTTCTTGGTTACTGGATAGTAGTCATATGTTAATAGGGAGAGCATCTGAACCCTTAGTAATATATAAACCCAAAATCAACTTTCCTGGTCATGAACAGTTTCAGCTTCCTTCCTTAGAGGAGCTGTGGGTTGCAAAGATCACCTGTGCTTGCTCCATCACCTTTGCTTTCATACAGGAGCCAGTAGGCAGGGGAGCAAGGGAGAGGCAGAAAAGAGAGGAACTGAGGTAACACCCAACTTGATTAAATGAGCCCCAGGAAACCAGAACTGAATGGACTTTGGTCAGTGTAGAACATTTGCAGGTCTCCTTTTTGTGAAGTGGGGGTGTGGGGAGATATCAAATCTTCCTAGAGATCTGGGAATGAAAATCCCACTTGGGTTTCCCTCTCCAGCTGCCCTTGCATGTATTTACCTCTCATTAGAAAGACATCGTTTTCTAGCAAACACTTGTCCTTATCTCCAGATAGAGCTAGTGTTTCTGAAGGGCCCTGTTGTCAGAGCTTTATAGTAATTGGGAAACTTTTTGCTAATGCTAAGTATGATTTATGCCTCCTCGTCTAAACAGCGAGCATAGCATCTTAGCGTGAGCCATGGGTGTTTTACCCAGCTGGCTCAGCAGCGCCCTGAATCTAGAGAGCAGAGCAGTTGGAGATCTGATGGGAGCATGGAAAATGAAAACTTTATGGAGGCTTTAATTCTCCAAATAAAACTAAGTGCCTCTTCCACGAATCATTACACAGATCAGAAACCCGACCCTGTCCCATCTGAGCCACCCAAGCAACAGAGAAGCTTTTAAAAGCATCTCACAGAGCCTCTGGGTGAAGCGGGGCTAAAACGGAGAGGAGGTGAGCTCTCCTCGCACCTAATCAGTGGGACGGAGGAAGACTAAAGTTCAAGGTGGGATCAAAGTTCACAGTGAAAAAAAAAACGAGCCACAGCAGAGATGACTGGACATGGCACCACAAATCCCAGGCCGTAGCTTGGCATTAGGACACTGGGCAAACCAACTTAGCTTCCCTCATGACGGCCAAAGTGAGGACGAGATTTTGGCACAGTGGATGTGGAAATGCATTGTAAAGCTATTTTAGCAATCAGTGTGAAGGGTTGTCGTGGCTGTCATTGTTGAGTTTGTCTCATAGGCCCCACAGAGGAGTGTTGAGAAGGACTCACTCAGAGATGAGAATGGTAGCAGAGGCTGTTCTCACCCCTCACCCCCCAACTTGTGCTTATTTTAAAACTTTTGTGTGTGTGTGTGTGTGTGTGTGTGTGTGTGTGTGTGTGTGTGTGTGTGTGTGTGTGTGAGAGAGAGAGGAGGAGGAGGGGAGGAAAGGGAGAGGAAGGCTCAGTGGAAGGGTTAAAGCAAGATAGTACTGTAAAGTGATTCCAGATGTACAAATATTAATATCTCTTTTTCCTGATGAATGAGAAGGTATGGCCCAGCTGGGAAACTGCTAAATTACGGCGGCGCCGCCGAGACCTCAGCCGATGGGCCAGCGCAGATTTCATCCTTACCCGGCAGCTGTGCGCTGATGAAGGGCTCGGACCTGCTGCAGTAGGCTCTCCAGAACCTCGCTCTGTCCCTTGTGTCTGGGCTCTCTGTCGTCATAGTCTTTCCAGTCTATTGAACAAAAGAAACAAACAGAGACATTTTAAAGCCGAGGCGCGGGGTTTTGTGTTCAGTGCCCACAGGCTCCGTGGGTGGCGCCCAGCACACGCAGACCTGGCAGGCAGCGATGCCGACCGGCGGTTTGGGAGCTGCCATTGTTCAGAACCTATGCAAAACAGTAATTGTGGTTGGCTTCTTGTGTTGGGCAGTTTTTGGACAGAGAAAATAGTACTTGAGAGCCAAAAGAAATAGGAAATTTGGAAGCCCAATATCTCCTCTCCTAGGCCTCCCCCTCCCTTACTCAGCATCCCCTGTCTGATCAGCACCCCTGTTACCTCTTCTCGGAACCCCAAATTTCAACTGGATTTTCACAGTAGAAAAAAGACAGGCGAGAATGTGCAGACAGATGAAATCTACAGTCCCAATGCTTTTATTGTAGGTTTCACACTTTTGGCCAAATTGACATTTCTTTCAAGGAAAGAGCCCACGTCAGATGCCAAGAAATGGAAATCTACATTTTGCTCTAATGAATGTCTGCTTTGGTTAGCTGGCACAGCAGCCCCTGCACATACTCCGAGCCACCAACCACCCTCTCTGCTCCGTCTCTAAATATACAGTATTAGCTTACATGGCAAATTTAAATTACAGTCCCCACTGAGATTGTCTCTCCCTTCTATTTTCATTCCATTTGGCTATAATGATATCAAGAGTAATAACTCATATGGGACTAATGTCAAGATTGCAATTCTGCTCTAGATTTTTTTCCCCCAGCAGGTCAGTCACTTCATTGTGCAACCCCGCTTCTATTTTTTCCTCTTCTAGTTTTTCCCCCTGAACATTTCAAAGGCAACAACTTCAAGTACATCTATCTCCACGAAGGCTAGTCACTCTCCCTCAGAGAAGCCAGTCAGTCTCAAATTGCTCCCTGACAGAATTAGTCTAAAATAGAGTCTTCCTCATTCACACAGTCAAGTACTTCATAGCAGATAGGTCCAAGCATCTCACAGGGGTCCATGACAGCCCAGGGATGAATACATTTAGGAGGGACATCACTGGTACTCAGCTAAACCAGAGAGGGTTCATTACATCAGGCAGGGTAAGGTACAGTTAGGTCGTGGGGTCTGCTCTAAACTCCAACTTGAGCACTGCCTCTTCCTGTTCCCAGGCAAGTCATTTCTGTCATCAGAGCCTTCACTCCCTAACTTGAAAAATGAGGGTGGTGTCTGTCTTGTGAGAGGTTTATGGGGATGAAATGAGATTTCATCTCATCTCATTATTAGGGACCTGGCACAAAGCCTGTCTTGTAACAGGCATTCTGTAAATAAGACTTGAAGGTGAGTTAGTGTGGAAACACTGCTTTTCATCCCATCTGATGATTATCTAAGAAGAAAGAGGCCTCAGAGATCTTCAAGTCCCTCTTCATTCCCATTCTCTCCTATGTAGGTAAAAATGGAGATTTTTGCCTCGAGGAAGATGAAGCTGAAACATCCCTTCCCCATTCCAGACCTGTGTCACTCAGTTCTGTGGCCCTGCCAGCATTGTGACGAGGTCTAGTGATCCCATGTGTAGCGGTCATGCTCATTTCATTATTCTGTGCACTTTTGGGCAAGAGAGTTAGATCTTATTTGGAGTTCTTCTGTTGGGGCTTAGTTCTGGTCAACTCTGGAGACAGAACATTGGCCTTTGTAGACTGTTCCTTGTGGGCAAGATCCATGACTGAACTCCTCTTTGCCTCACTTTTCTCCTCTGCAAAGTCAGTTTTTAAAATCCTTTGGAAGATTGAAAGAAAAAGAGTATGAGTCAGGTAGCATCCCAGCACACAGGAGATGCCCAGAATGCTATTGGTGAGGCACCGGGAATACAAACATGCTGGTGTTGAGGAAGGCTGGCCCATTTGAAGCTTAGGGAAATAACCACCAGAGGCCTTTAGACCATTTACAGTGCAGCTTGCATCTGGACACAGAATAAACAATTGCCCTCATGACCCCGAATGGGTCCTTGCTCCTTTACTTGAAGTCATGGCTCTCAAAGTGCCCATGGTGCAGTGAGGATGAGTAGGAGCCTGCGCCGGAGTAATACTCCTGGGTGGCTGAGTTAGTACATGGACCTGAGCATGGTAATGTGTTCTAATGAGTCTTAATGCTGTCATCAGTACAAGGAGGGGTGTAGGGGCAGTGGAATGGGCCTCTGCTTTTCAGCCTAGTCCTAGGAGGTGAGCTGGCTCTGATGACTTTACAATACATAAGAAAATTGCAATGCTCAATTGCAGCCCAAGCAAGCTCTGAGCAATGCCAACATTTTTGAAAAAAGTGTTTTTTTTTTTTTTTTTTTTTTTTAATGTTTTTTTTTTTTTCCCTCATAGATGTTGGGAAAGTTCTGAAGACTACATAAAATGGGAGACTTCAGGGATGAGGGAGAAAATTGAAAATATATTAAGAAATCAGGATTCTGACAGGAATAAACTTAGCCTGGTAGGAAAAGGGCAGATTGTTTCACATAACACAGCTCACTGTTCTGGTAATGAGACACTTCAATCACAACACAATGCAGACAGAGCTTACACTCACTGGGCCATATCAGGGCTTTCCTGATCGTAACTCAGACAAGCCTGTCTGAGTGCTTTTCTCTTATTATGTACCATATCATATAACATAAGTCTATAAAAACACATTAAGGCCTTTTGTAAAAATATAAAAAAAAAGTTTTATAGCTTACTGGAACATATTACCAAATTTCCAATTACTCTGTCATGTTAGAGTACATTGTCCTCTAGTAAATATCTGAAGACTGATACACGTTACATCACAATGTCATACTTTGTTTATAAATAGAATGGGAGTGTTTTTATATTGTTCTTTCCAAGTGATATGGCATGTCTGCAGCAACTCTAACCACATGCTAGGCTTTCTGTTCTTTCCCTTGCTAATCAAGCACACCATTTTAGTAAGCATTGCGTTTCGCTGTGTTAATTGCCAACAAATAAATGACTCATCTAAGCCCTGAACAACCGTTCCTGTCATTCCGGAGAGTGGTCTACACATGAGCTTGTGTGAGGGGCGTCCGGACAGAAGGCGAAACTTATGGAACCCAGACATCTGAGCTTTAGAAGTTAAGCCTCATCTGCAGGTAAGTATTTGTGTGGGGTGCGTCTTTGCAATTCGTTCCCCTCCTGTGCTCCCAGGTTAACCGAGACTAGCCTTTTTGTGCTTTCTATTGCTCCATCTCCAATAATACACACCCCTGCCTTTGCCAATAGGACTGGTTCCTCAGTGTCTCACCCTTGCTAGTCCCAGAGTGTGTTTCTGAAAAGTCTTTAGCAATGGAAATGTCCAAATAATTCTCATGATGAAATTATCAAATCAAGAGGGAGTCTGGAGAGCAGTGGTATCAGTGGTCCAGGGCCATGTGTAACCATGTATCACCACACAATCCTCCTGGAGGTAGTAGGCGTGGTTGGCTGGTCTTCAGCCTGTTATTCTGTCTGATAATGGGGCTCTGGTTACCATAGGAGACATGGAAGGGTCTTGACAAATTCAAGTTTTGAATCACGGTCCAGCTGTGTACCCGTGATGTGTCCTCCGGGAAAGCCTCTGTCTGAATTACTGTGCGAAGGCTGTGCTCTGTAAAATAGGCCTCTAGGTTATCGCTCCCTCCTCATCATCAAAGAGATCACGGCTACTGTATAAAGTTCTTAGGTTAATGCCCAGAACGAAATGAGTCTTATGGAAGTTCTCTCTGATGGTGGCATTGCCACAGATGACAATGACAGTGATGCAAATCCACAAGGCTGTGGGGAAGATGAAGGATTTCTGTGAGGGTAAGGAGAGACACTGCGCACAAAGCCCACAATTTATCACCTGGCTCATAGTTTGTCTTTGATGAAAGGTTGTCATAACATTTGAAAATTATAAACACACAAACCAGAAAACTCATAAACTCATAACCCAGGTATCTACTATTAAATGTGTGTGTACCTGTCTGTCTGTGTGCATGTGCTAGTAAATTTAGGAATGCCCTGGTTACTCGCATGCCTCACTGGGTGCCTGTGCCCGTTGATGCCCCTCACGCTATGACTCTCTTCAGACAGAAAAGGGATCTTGGAACTACAGCCACCATTGTTACTACCATCTCATACCTGGGCTGTTGGAGTTGGAGCTACCACCGGGGCATTAGCCATGAGTCATATTGGGCAGACTGCTCAGACCCTGAATAATCATTTAGCCAATGTAGCTCATGCCTTAGTTGTACATAAATGAATTAATGCTCAACTAAAAGGAAGCTTGATGGTGTTCAATCAGAGGATTGACCTCGTGCAGGAGCAAATTGATACCCCTTTGGCAAATCGCTCAACTTGGCTGTCAATGAAAATATGCTGGACTTTGAGTCACTAGCATATAACATGAGATTTTTTTCTGTGCTGCAAATCTGTCTAAACAATTGTCGAGCTATATTTTAGGTAATTGGACTGGAGAATTCGATACTACGATGGAGCAGCTGAGGTGGCCATTGTCACAGTAAATTCTACCAGAGTGGATGCAGGACTAGCCACAGGATTATCATCATGGATTGCTGCAGCCATGAATCATCTGAAGGAATGGGTGGGCATGGGGCGTTGAGGCTCATTGCAGGCCTTCTGGTGTTGGTCTCCTTGGTTTGCCTGTGGTATATATGCAAGATTAGAGTCTCACAACAGTGTGATGCAGCCATGATCATTCAGGCCTTTACAGCCATTGAAGCAGGACATTCTCCCCAAGCATGGTTGGATACCATAAAAAGCTAAAATGTTACATTCAGGATGCGAGGCTAAGCACTGCACTCAGGGTCAGCCACTTTGGACCCAGAGAAGAGCATGTCTGATTGCATTCGGGTTGATGCCCCAGGTCCCCCCTGAGAAAAGAAAGGTATCGGACGGGTCTGATGCTCTTTGGGTGGATGACACCTAAATGAACATTGGTACAAAAGTCCCAATTTATTTCTAATCATCAGAGATCAGACCTCTACTCTTGCCTGATCGTCTAAAACAACTGGGGGAACTGTGAGAGCTGTGGAATACTATGCCTTAAAGATGGAGCTGGTTTCCGCCTTCCACCTTCCCGATGGTGGTGAGTGCTCTCTGTCACGAACAATTCCACATTAGCTAAGGCTGAGGATCTGGCTTGCTTCCATGTATGTGGACCTATCTGCATTGCCACGTGGCATGCCTGGGTTAGCTACCCAGAGGCTATTTAAGCTGTGGGCTGGCTTTCCCCAGGGTCGAGGATTGTTCAAGGTTCCTGAATAAACTGCATTGAAAAAAAAAAATTAAAAAAGGAGAGATATCAGAATACAGTTCAAGAATGGAGTCATATGAGATTTCTGAGTGCTTGTGAAAAAGTCCAAGAAAACAAGCCAAGACTCTTATGGCCATAAGTTTGTTGAAAACACACAAATTGTTCTTGGATTTTTTTTTTACACTCCTCACAGGTGTAGCAGATAGAAGTGTTTATTTCAGCTACTGTTATTTTTATGCCTCTAAAAAAAAAAAAAAAAAAAAAAAAACATGTTTATGCCATGTGTGGCTTGTTTTTGTCTATACAATTTACCATTGTGATTCTTCTTATCCTTTAAAGTCTTAATTGTCTTATGATCTGAGTAAAGATGGTTCTTTCATAAAAAAAAAAAATTGAAAACAAAAACGAAACAAAAAGACTAACACACAACACACACACACACACACACACACACACACACACACCACAAATTCTTCCAACCCACACAGCTTTACAAGGTTTACTAACAACAGCAATCTCCCACCCTCACCTTTTTCTACTTGTTTTCCCTCTCCAAAGGCGACAGCCTTCACTCAGGTTTCTTTGGAAAGTTAGCAAGCTGTGATAAATCTCTTGGCAGGCTAGCGCATGAAGGCAGAACTCCTCCTTTCAGTGGCTGCATAGTCCTTGACTATGACCAGAGTCCTTCATTTATTCAACCAGTCCTTTACTGGTGGATTCTGGGATTATTTTCATTTTGTGCCACAATAAATAGTGCTCCAGTGAGCATCCTTTACTTAGCTGTTCAAGCATGAAAAAAAAAAATCAACTTTCTGATGTGACTTCAAGTTTAAAGTTGCTATTAAAAGGATGGCCTATTTTCTTTAACGTCTTTTTATGGCATTAAGAATTAAGGTGTTGATTTTTGCTTGCTGATAACCCTTTAAAGTGTTTTGTATGGTTTTAGTATTTGCTTTGAGGTTTCTTTCTTTTCTTATATTATTTTATTTCCTCTGTGAGACCAAAGGGGTAGTAGAGAAGCCAATATTGGGTGAACAATTGCTTACTATAAATGTAAAACGGTGTTTGCGTTAAAAAAAAGAAATCTTTGTGGAGAGTTTGCTAGGATTTCAATGATATTGCCTTACCATATGATGACATTAACACCTTTCTCTCTAACATTGAAAATTGGGTTTCATGCACCTCAGGGTTATAGGAATGGCCTAGAACTATAAATTCACTTCAGCATAATGCCTGCACCACTCTGATTGGACGGCAGAGTGGAAAAACCTCATCCCTGGAGAAGCCAGTTTAGATGTCAGAGAACCTCTCTGTGGAGAGTATTCCACTTTTATCACGATATCACTTTTTCTTTTAAGCAGTGGAAATTCCCTGGGGTTCTTCCTGCCTCCTTCCACCGTGCAAGCTGTGGTGTTGGAGCCAGTCTTCTCCTGATAGCATCTCTGGGGCCACCCACTTGGGGGGCTTTGTTTGCTCTGGTGATCCACAGTTCTGCTCTCTGGTGTAGACATGCGATTAGGACTAAAAGCCAGAATTCTTGGTGGTGACCAAAGCACCAACAATTCTCTTAGAATAATCTGGACGGCAGCTTTTTAATGCTAGGTTTCAGGGTTATATAGTATGGATAACTATTTTAATTGGCTAACCTCTAAGAAAACAACAGAAATATTTCTGTGCTCCTCCCATATGAAGGTCTTAAGATGTTAATTATTTGAGTTGGATTTTAGAAGTTTGAGATTACATTTAAAAGATCTTGATTTAAAAATTATATATATATATATAATGTATGTATGTATAATAACATCTTCTGAATTGTAATTGTTTGAGGAAATTCACAGTTTCCTCAGTCTGAGCAGATTTGCTAGGTGTTTCTACTTTTTGCACTGTGGATGCTCATTTGTGGTTCATAAATGAATAATTAATATTTGAATTAGATTGGTTAAACAAATAAAGATGGCTAGTTCCAGCTTTTCATTCACAGTTAGTTTATGTTACAGAAAGATTGTACCTTTGCCATGTATAAGTTTCTTTTGTGTGGTAGCTTATTTAGGCAGGTTTTTTTTTTTTTTTTTTTTTTTTTCTAATCAGAGGAAAAGGATTTCTCTCAGGAAATTGTGTGACTCCAATTGATGACAGATCTCAGTGAGGCGGTGGGGGTGAGGCTAGATGAGGCTGTTATTTTTACCATCAGACAGGGAGTCAAAATTGGATCTCTCGGAGCCTTTGATCCCCTTGCAGATTAGACTGTGATCCAGAAAGCAGCCGCTTTAAGGCTCACACGAGGCCAGTTTCTTTCTGATCTCCTTAGAACATGGCAGCTTACAAAGTGGTTCATGCTGTCTGCTCGCCCCTTTGTGAGACTCAAATTATGGGGACCAGACAAATGGCAGTTCTTGTCAGAGGGCTGGATGTTGGCTGAGTGGGCATTTGCTACCAGGCGCCCTGTGCAAAAGGCAGAGGATGGCAAGTCCATCAGGAGGACACTTACTGTGGTGAGTCCTGTGATTGTGCACCTCAGGGTCTGCAGGTTGTCCATGATGATCTCCCTGGCCAAAGGGGAAAAGTCTTTAGACATGCTCCATTCCACTGTGGGGGAGGGGGAGAGTAAGACCAGACTCAGTTACATGATAAGCTGTGCTGCCAGGAATGCCTTTAACAGTGGTCCTCCCCTCCCTGCCCCCATCCTCGCATAGCTCACGGTCCTCCTTGGATGTCCTCACATTCCCTTTCCAAGTTCACCTTTTTTTAAAGTGAGCCTCTCCCCTCCAGAGAAAAATAACTTAATTTTCATTCACACAGCTCATTTTTAAATATTGATAGTTATGATTTATATGACAGTGTGCATGCATTTTGTGATGTTCTTAATGTGAGCTATAATGCATATTAAATATGCATTGGTTGATGACAAGGATGTGCTCTGCGGAAGTCATCATTAGTAGGTAATTTCCTTGCAGTAACATTGTAGACTGTACTTATGCAAACCTAAGTCAGCATGCACTAGGCCAGAGCCATTTAGCTCATCTTTTATTGAAGTGTCTTTGGGGTGAGCGCTCCTAAGTTTTGTTCATGAGGCCATTGCTATGTAAAGACACTGTGTACACAAACACACAGCAGGGACATCAGGTCATGGAATACAGCAAAGGGCCCATTAGGATCTTCTTAATTCCCGAGTCTCCTTTTACTGACAATGCTTTCTCGGAGTCTCACTACATTCTCATCTCAGGTGAAGACACTTCTGCTCAGCTCCTCCTCCAGCACCTTCTCCTGAAAATACCCTCTCCCTCCAGTGTCTTGTATGCTAAGCTCTTCTGCTCCCCAGTCAGCCTTCTTCCAGCTTTTCTCCACAGCTTTCCCTGGAGCTGGGGATTGTGGCTGACCTGTCCAGTGCTCTTTTCCTCTGACATCCTCAAAGAAGGTGTTCATCCACGCTCATATCACTCAAATTCCAACATCCCATCATAGTATGCAACTGTACCCTTTCATAGCATCTTCCACCGGTTCCACAGGCCACAGTCAGAGGAAGATGAATTGGACATCACAGGTGGTAGCTAGCGTCTTACATAACTGTTTCCATACAGGAGGGACTAAAAGCAAACAGCGACAAAGCAGGAGCCCTAGGGCGAAGCCACTTGGAACACCTACCTCTTGACAACAAACAAGAGACATGAAGACTTATGATATATTCTCTATGGCACCTTAATAATTGACAATTAAGACAATGTGGCTCTCAGTTTGCTGCCCTGTGGGTCATCCGTCTCTCATTTTGAGGCTGCTGTCTCCGTCCACTGCCCCTCCTCTCCGTCCCTTGAAAGTCCAGGTTGCTTTATTCACTCTCTAGGCATTACTCTCCCTAAACTTCCCAGAGCTCCCTTAACTGATAGCAGCCATGAAGGAGGACATGCTTCTGGCCTCCTCTACTGTTTTGCGGCCTTCCTTTTCCCAGGCTACAGCTCTCTAGGTTTCTCCCACTTCTTTGACTGTCTCTAAGTTCTTCCTGGCTCCTCCTCTTCCTCTTTCCAGTTGATGCTATGTCCCTGGGGTGAAATGGTGGGTAGTGGCATTGTTAGCCTTTTCTTCTACTCTGTGTACTTGCCCCTGGTGCTTACCTTACCTTTTGTGTCTCTGCGGGTCTTAAACATGTGACTCTAGGTATGGCCCCTCTCTTGCACTTGAGCTTCCTCCTGTAAATTTTCCATGAGTACCCCTGCTTTGTCTGAATTCTCTCTAAGCATGTCTCTTTGCCAAGAGTCTTTTCTCAATGTTAGTGAATTAAATCTTCATCTATCCAACCACCAGACCAGAGTCTCAGCACATCCTTGTCTTTCTCCTACTTCCTTACAACCAACTGATGACTAAACATGGAATTTCCATTTCTAAACTGTCTCCTGTCAACTCCTCATTTCTTCTTTTACTGTGGCAATCCTGGAACAGATCTTGATAGCTACAAGTTTGGCTCTTCATCCATACAGAGATCTTCAAACAATAGCTAAGCTTCAAACTGAGAATTAAAGGTTAAAGTCATTATTTATCCTATCTCTTCATTGCATTTAGTTGCTTTGGGGATAAAATGAAATCTTAGCAAGGCTCTCAAGGACCTTCATATCTGACCCCAGCCAGGACTACTGTTCTTTTCCCTTGCTCTGTGCAAAGAAGGGCTTTCTGCTGTAAGACCCTGTTTAGCTGATTACGATGTATATTTTGTTATTTGTGACTCTTTGTCTTTCAGTCTTTGGTTGGTGAAATGCTGATGAGCCTGTGAGACCCAGCAAAGTCAACTCTAGGGACCTCGGACATAACTAATTCTCCCGATTTGTGTTATGAGCATGCTCTGTTCGCATTAGCACTGTATTTTGTTTTATGGTATGTGGCCTTTTCTCTTGTTAATTGTGAGAAACCTCAGAAGTGTCCCTCATTCTTTCCCTTCCTGGTACTACATATAGATTTTGTAGTTTATGTATGTATCCACACAAATACACACATTCCCAGAAAAGTACTTTCTACAAAACAGTGATTTTTTTTTAATATCAGACTTTTCCTGTCTCCTGTCTTCAAAGCTCTCAGACATATTATAAAATGTAATTAGAATCAAATGTGTAAGATTACGAATCAACTTCCAGGTCCTACGTGCATTGCCTTATCCTGTGTACCATGAAACCCGTAAATATATATTTTATTTGCCTGAGGCAGAGTCTCACTTTGTTGCCCTAGTGGGCGTAAAACGTCCTACATAGCTTAGGCTGGCCTTGAATTCATGATGATCCTCCTACCTCAACCTTCTAATTGTAGGTATGAGTGGCCATATCTGGCTCACATATATACTTTAAAGAAGACATATATATATCTTCTGTATATATTATATTAATTATTTTTACATATTTTATATATTTATAATATAAATAATATATACATGTATGATATGTAATATAAAATATATAAATAGATAATAAATATAATATATAACATATAATATATATCCTTAAATATAATATAAAAAGATCTTTTAAAAATATATATGTTCTTTACATCTAGATTATATATTAATACATTATCTATTAAACTATGTACATAATTATTTCAAACTATTTTATTCTTCTGATGAGCTACTAGCTCTTGAAGAGTCCGAGTCTCTTAAAGTGAAATTGAGAAAACTTTGTAATCAGAGTAAAATGTCACACTGAACTGAAGGTAAACAGCAGCAGCAGCAACAAAGCAATGCAAGAGTTAGCATTCAAAGCTAAAAACTAAAACAAAAAACAAAACAAAATAAACTGAGTAGCAAAGGCTGGAGAGACCGCAGTTCAGAGCACTGCCTGCTTTTACAGAAGTTCTGGAGTTGGTTCCCCCCTGTCCACAGGGCAGCTAACAAGTGCCTGTAACTCCAGTTCCAGGAGATCCGGTGACTATCAGGCATGCATGGGGTGCACATACATACAGAATGCATACACACATAAACATACATACACACACAGGCTTTGACATATACAGATGAAATAAAAATAAAACATCTTTTAAAGGCAGCAAATACACAAACACATCTAGAAGAACCAACACGCGGGGGAGCCCGTAGGGGAGAACTCTAGGAACAAAGAGACCCTTGACTGCTCCGTACCAGGTGCTCGTTACAAGAATTCAGCCAGACTTCCTCAGAAGGCCTCTGAGGGAGGAGTCCTGGATCTTGCCCTCAGAAAAGAACTGGCTAAGAAAATAGCATCAAGAACCCGGCTATTGCAGAGAAACAAAGAACCCCTACCCTCAGCGGGGAGAGGGCAGAGCACGTCTGCCCACGAGGCAGCAGGCAGCAGCTAGGCAGTCTAGTCACTCCCCGCTCAGCTGTTTGCTCCCATCCAGAGCTGCTCAGCCTTCCTGACGCCGCGATCCTTTCACACAGTTCCTTACGCTGTGGTGACCCCGACCATAAAACGACTCTCGTTCCTACTTCATAACTGTGATTTTGCTACTGTTATGAATCACAAGGGAAATATCTGTGTTTTCTGATGATCTTAGGGAGCCCCGGTGAAGAGGTTGTTCAGCCTTCTCCTCCCGCAGAGGCCGTGGCCCACAGGTTGAGAACCACTGCTCTAATTCCTGCAGCAGTGACTAGACATCTGCGCTTGTCTTTGTTCTTTGTTCCTTGGGATTCCTTCAGCTTCCCCCACAAAAGCTGTTCAGGGAAGGCAGAACCCTGCTGCTCCTCTGACATATATGAATCACTGGCCAGAGCAGCCAGCTTTGGACAGGCTTTCTCACAGACCCAGGCTCCTTTCTATTTTCTGATGCAGAACATGAGAATCAACAGTCTGAGGGCCTGGATCACACTGACATCTATTATGCAACGGTGGGACAAGGGCCGGCCCCGAGGCTGGCTGCAAAATGGGAACCTCTTGAGATGACATCCACCGAGACAGACCTGTGCCAACAGCAGCCATGGTCACCTGGAATGCCATTTCATCTACCCGGTCAACAGCACCACGAGTGTGCAGAAACTTCAGGCTCAACTCCCGTCACCCAAAATTTCCAGTAAAAAGGGGTATTTTTATATAAATCTTGATCCACAGGAAAATGACCCCGGCACAGAGCCCCATGCTGAAGTTTTCCAGGGAAGGGCTGGGACTCTGGTCTAACAATTCAGTTGACAGCCTCAAATCAGAGAAAGCGTTAGTAGGAATTATAACAGAGTGCTTGGCAAGCCATCAGTGAAACTCTGCTCAAAGACACAATGCTTAACATTTCTGAAGAAACCACTGTTTTTGTCTGAACAGAAAGTATTTCTGCTTTATTAAAATGTGCTTTACAAAAACATGTTTCAGTAGAACATGAGGACCTGGCTTCTTGACAGACAAAACAAAACCAGAGGTAGGTTCCACTTCGAGGCTGCCTGGTCTTACATGGAAGTCTGATTAGATCCTGTGACCCATCTGATAGGTTTCAAAGGTGATGGAGTTTGAGAAAAAGAATTCAGATCGGAGGGTGAAGTTTCTCCTCATGGGGTAGCCAGCCTGTTCTGGGTTGCTAACAGTTTTTCTTCTCCATGTCCTTCTTTGGGCTGGGGTAGGGGAGGTCAGGGGTGGGGACGGGGTAGCTGTTTTTGGCCTGAAGGTACATGATCAGCTGGGGTAGAAGAAGAGAGCAGGGCACAGGAGTCCCCTTGAGAGCAACAGGAGATTTTAGGAAGGTGATGGAGCATGACCCCTCTGGAAAGTTCTCCGCAGGCAGTTTAAAGACTCTGTAGTAGAACCCTGAGAAAATTATGTTTTCTAAATCCCCAGAGGATGAGAGCTATATAGACAAACTTCAAGACCAGATAAGATACATAACCTGAACACAAAGATCACAGAGACTGTCTCTGTTTAGTTTGGGAACAGAAGCAGGGTTAAACCATGAGGAGGCTCATAATAACTGAGAGTGAACACAAAAAGGTGTCAATGCCCCTTAAAGTCAGGCTGCGGCTCAGAACTCTGATTTACTGTATTTATGTCAGATAACTTTGGCTATTCAAATGACAAGCTTTGCAATTTTAGCAAATATTTAATTTTCACCCAGGCTTCAAAAGCATTGAGTCATTTGGGGCAGTGCTATAGTTTGAGTGTGGTTTGTCCTGGCTGTGCTGAACATGGTCTCCAATTTACCAGGGCGGGGAAGCAGTAGTGTCTTTGAGAGACAGTTTGGCTGTTAAGAGGAAGTAATGCTACTCTCACAGGAGTAGTCAGTTCTTAAGGGACCTGTCTAGTTACCATGAGAGTGGGTCATCTGAAAATGAGGCAGTCTCCCCTGTTCTGTCTCCTCTGTACGTTTCTGCTTTCAGCTGTGAGGTGAAGAAGCATGATGTTTTTGTTGGTATCACCCACCTGGACTTCCCAGCTTCCGGAACCCTGACCCAAGAGAAAAGCCGCTTTCTGTCATAAATTAACCAGTGTCAGATATATTGTTCTAGCGCCAGAAATAAACTAAGACGGGCCCGGAAAGTCCTAGTCTTCATACCACAGCGACTTGATGGCAGCTTTTTAAAATACAGTTCTGAAGTTTAGCAAGAAGAAGATCTCCCGAAGGTGAAATATTTGATGCAATGGAAGGTGTCACAGACTCATGACTCTACAAGCAGAGAACATCACCTACAGCAGGTACAGCGCAAGCTACGGAGTGCTGTGGCCTGCACACTTTTTCTCCGTCTCAGGCTGCTTCTTATTCCAAAGGATAAGGACAACCCAGAAGCAAGAGCATCGACAAACAAGCCTGTATCAGTGTTGAACTGGTTTCTCTTGAGTTGAAAAAAAAAATCCGAAACAGGAAGCAACACTGCCAACACACAAATAAGACCTGCTACTCTGCAGATCTTCCAGTCATGGGTGCCTCATCCATTCAGAGCATACTCGGGAAGACCAGGCTGTGAAAGTTGGGTTTTCTACACCACCCTCTCCCTGGCCCCTCTACTACCCCACCCCAGCTTCATTGCTTATGCTGCCTTGACTTCAGGGGATCCCCAACTTCCCAGGGCACGCACCCCTGCCAATCTCCCCTCCCCCAGCAACTTTCAGACTTCTCCAAGAAGCTCCCGCTTCCTCCTTTGTTTTGTGTTTTGCGTGTAAGAGGTCAGAGCAGAGCTTGGGATTTTAGAATTTTGATTCCCTTGACAGCCCCAGGTACCTCCTCTATAAATGTAAAGCTCCTTTGTGGCAGGGACCATCTGTGAATGTGTTGTTCCCCAAAGCCCCCATCTTGGTCTTTACTCAGTAACAGCATCTCTGGAAACATCAGGTGGGTTGGATATTCAATTTCTGTTTGGGGGATGCTTAAAGTCTAACGTACGTACGTACAACTCTGATGTCTCTACGTAGATATAGTGTCAGAATAGATTAAAACACAGCCAGAAAGAGAGTGGCTGTTGACTGAGCTGCTCCACTAGGGGTTGAGTTAGCGATTAGCTTCCTGTCTTCCATAGCCCGGAATCCTGGACCCTTCATTTGTCCATACATTGCCTCTTAGGAACCAAAGCAGAAAGAGACAGACGTAAAAAAGGGGGGTGGGGACATTTCCGATTTCCTATCAGCTCTACTATGGAACCAAAACAGCATTCTTGCTGGTCATACTCTGGGTGGCGCCTGAGCTAATGAATGGAATTTGGCTAAACTGCCCAGCCCAACACTAGTATTATGAAATCTTCCTCTGAGCCATCTAAATGTGCAGTTTCTAACCTTGCAGGCCAAGCCCAGCACAAGAGGAACAGAGAGGGAGGGAAGGACACACCCACCAAGAGACGCAGTTGCAATCAATCACAGCCATTTCTAGGGATGAGAAACGGCTCGGTACAGTGCGACCCCGCTCAACTCTTGTGGCTTTTAAATTGGGAACTGACATGAAAACTGCTGGGGAGTCTTTTTTAGCTCTGATAAAATGTGAGGTCGGAGCTGCTTGCATTTTTTTTTTTTTCATCTTAAATTCCCTTGGTAGTCCTAGGAGCAGGGGCATGTGTTACTTTCAAATAAGAATCTTTATTGTTTGCACAGCACACGGTCATCCAGTTAATTAGAAAAACATTTTCCCCCAAATTAAATTTCCCTAGGAAAACAATGATTTAAATTAAGGGCAAAAAGTCTCCCCGCACACTCCAATATCAGGAACACTTTCCTGCACCTACTCCCTCTAGAAGACTAAAAGCGAAGTTGGGATTGGAAGGCTGCATTTATCT
>JAEOAE010002567.1:0-150708 GCA_036365155.1 Meriones psammophilus
AAATTTATTATAGATAGAAAGACACCCACAGGCGGAACATCTGGGAGAGCCCAAGGTAAACCTACCTGTGAGCCATGTGAGGACAGGAGGAGAGGAGAGGCACGCCACACCATGAGACTATGATAGTAAATATTAGATGAAATAGCGCAGGTAAGCAAATTGAGTAGATAACAGGAAGAAGGACAGCTGGGTTAAGGGCCCGAGCCCTGGGCTAGAGGGCAGTGTATGCCAGCTGCAGCCTATAAACAAGGAGGGACTCAGAGATGCTGGGCAAACCTGGTAGCTAATTCTGCTCTGAACTGTTAAATAGGCCCCTCAGCCATTTGTCCCAGGATTTCATTCTTAACAGTGCCCAGGTCGCCACATCCAGTCTGGTCACAGTTCATCCCACTCCCAAGACGTGGGACTCAGTCACTCAGCATTCCTAAGGCCAGGACAAAGGACCTCACAAGCAGCTGATGGCTGCCGGTTTCCATCCAGCCCGGGAAGGAACAACCACACCAGCTCCTGCTGCTCAGCCTCCCTACTCCACCACCCGCGTTGGGGCGGCGCCCACACTCACCATGTCGCCACTTTGAAATCGCCTGAAATCCCCTCAGAGGACCCAGCAGCTGAGCTCAGACCACTGGATGCCAAACAATCCAGAGAGCTCAGCTTCCAAAGCGAACCTGCAACAAACCGCCAGGAGAAACCCTCCCCTTCTTCTGATTAGAGGCCTCGCCTGGAAGTCCTGATTGGTCAGTGAGTCTTGAGCGACATGAGCACCTCCCCTAGGCTCACAGTGTACTGAAGAGACAAAGCATAGTGCTTCCTGACCCAGGAGGAATGAATGCATGTTGGCTAATTACAAAAGCAATGAGGACCTGGCTTAGGGAAGAAGCTGACCCGGGAGAAGCCTATGCTCCGCGCAAACACCTTGGATCCATGACCTGAACTTTGGGTCCATATGTGGAGAATCAGGGCCACACCTTTTCCAGATCTTCGGAGATTTCTTTGTCAGTAGATTTGTGCCTGTTGTCTAATAGCCTACCCTTCTGTCTTCCAGCACTCAGGAATCACTTCCCCTTCTCCTCCTCCTGAAATCAAGGTGGATAGTTTGAACAACCCATTACTCATCTTTCAGTGTAGTGAACCATCTGTCCACAGGAGGAAGGCTCCCAAAAATGCTGACAATTAAGGAGAGATTGTAGGAAAGCAAATGACATTGTTATCGTGTGCCTTTACAGTGGGGTCAGTGAAACTGCAGCTACTTTTCACCTGGTAGGTATCAGACAACCCTGGGAGAAAAGCAAAAACAAACAAACAAACAAAAAACCAAAAGGACAACAACAACAACAAATCCCCATGTGATATACAATTTAGAGGAATCATGTCTTCCTCTTGAGAAGGTTAGTTCTTTATCCTGATTCTTGAATACCTGTGCTCTAGAACACACAAATTTCCAATCAGGACTTTTATTGATCATCTATAATTGACTACCTCACTTCATATTGTTAATGTCAACTATTGTCAAGCATGAAAACTTCCTACCTCTTCTTGCCCATCCTTTTCAGTGCTGTGACTACAAAAGCTCCAATACTGGTCAGTTATCTCACTTCTTACACAGTTACTTCTTCATTGATAAGGCTCCAATAAAGGCCAGAGAGATTGGAGGACTCTCATTCACTGGCCTAATTTATCTTCTCATTGACCAGTAAGGCCCAGCCTGGATGGAGTCAGGACTGTCTTCTCAGCACTAGGAAGCAGACACAGGTTTCGGGATTCAAGGCCATTTGCAATTACATAGCATGAGACAAGCCTGGGCTATAGGAGACAATGTTCTATGGAGATAAATAATACAGAGCACTTGAGAAAATAAAAAAATAACATTGTAATTACTAAGAAACACTAGGGACTAAATAATAATAAGAGATTAGAGCTATAATACATTTAAAGAAAATGCAATTTAAAGAGAGAAACCAAGAGTAGCCTTTTTGAAAAGTTTTATAAAACTGGAAAATGCATAGATATTGTGACCTTGAGAAGTTCAGGCCATTCCCTGGTAGAAATAGTGCCATTAATAAGACATCTCTAAGACATGTGTATGTGTCTATGTAGAAAGTTATGACACATGGGCCACCAATGCTCCCCACAGAGGATATAGAATACTATGTAATAAAAGCACCAGTGCCATGCATGGAAAACATTC
Organism: Meriones psammophilus; assembly: GCA_036365155.1. Lineage (NCBI taxonomy): Eukaryota > Metazoa > Chordata > Mammalia > Rodentia > Muridae > Meriones > Meriones psammophilus. Next base: position 2,189 of record JAEOAE010002567.1, read on the forward strand.
TCTATCACATGAACAGTGTCCAACACATGTGAAAAACTCTTAGGTTGATGCTGTTACCTTTGGTTCTATTCCAGAGTTTGAAGGCAAGCCCCCATTTCTAGAGCCAACATGAACTTCAGAAGCAGACCTCAGGGAATTCAGTTTGGATTTAACCTGAAAGCCTCCTGCATGAAAACTAGATTTCACAGCACTGGATGTTTTTATGTGGGATTATAATGTAGGCAAACAACCAACAGTGTTACACAGCTGTACCCATAAACTACAGCAGTGATTACCATGGCAAGATATCCCTATGGTTTTCATAGTGGCACTCATATCTTGATGTTAAATAAAACCTGATCAGGTGAACTGAAGGCCCAACAAAGTAAATGGAATACATGTGTGATATTAGAAACCTAGCCAAGTACTCCAGGAGTAGAAGTCATGGATCTTAGAAAAATAACCTACAGCATTCAACTTAGTGAACCACAACTATTGACCTAATTCTAATTTATACACTTCTATCTACTTCTCTATATCCACTGCCTTCCTCATAGAAAATCATTGAAACATGAAAATTAGTTGAAATGCCATAACAACATATTGCACAATAACGCAAGCCTCTCTCTCTCTCTCGCTCTCTCTCTATATATATATGTACATATACAGATGAGCATAAATATAGCATTATTTATAAATATGTCATATGTAACTATAAAATGTAAAATTCTATACCATGGAAGACATAAAATTCAACTCTAATGTTAGGATCAAGAACTATGAATATTATGACTATGTTTTAAAGAGATTGTCATTAAAGTAGAATTCAATGCACTATAATTGGTATAATGGTGAATATTAAGTGTATGTGTAAAAATCAATCTGTAATACAAGGCAAAACTAATTAAAAAGTATTCAACACTTGGTGAACAAACTACCTTTTTAACAGTGTATGAATTGAGTAAAATGATAATTATTCCCTGCAGAATGGTAATGTAGAAATGCAGATCTAGCTTGGCATTTTCTCAGAACGAGGTCATGCAGTGACTTGTGTGCTCCATTTTGCAGAGTTTGGGGAACTGAAACATGTGTACCATGCCATAAGTTCATATACAGAATTCCAATGTCCTATTGCCTTAAATTCTGGAAAGCATCGTTCTAAGGTTGTGCAATTGTTAGAGATGGCAACTGTCTTTGATACACCTCTGCACATTGAGGTTAATGGAGCTTCAGCATGTTTATCCATTGGAATGCAACAATGTTCTAGATATTATGACATGAAAGCTTTCCAAAATATAAAATATAATTCTGAAGGTCAAACAGTTATGAGAAGATCTAACCATTTTAAAAGGGTGGTCATAAAACAGATAGGCAAAATAATATCTCCACAAAATAGATTAAAAAATGATTTTTTTTCAAATTGTCTAAATGAGAAAAGTCGCACACACCAGCCAACATACATTGGAGTTTACAAAGGACTGCTGAATCAGATCAGCACATAAACGTCCCAATTCCAAAATGTATGTCAGGAAATATAATGTGTTGGGCTGGAGAATATGCTCTTGGTTCAACATGACACAAAACGCTATATATTCCGTCTAAACTGAAAGAAATCAGATTTGGTGGGGAAGACCTTCTAAAGATCCTGGCTGCAGACAGATAAAAGGGAAAGCGAAAAGGCCAAACAGGCCAGGTAACCCAGTTTTCTGATCCTGCCCAGGGGAATATCTCTGAGACTGAACTGTGCTCAGTATACAGACCGTACATTTATCATGAATATAAAACATATATGATGCCCTCGGAAGTTATTCTTTTGCAGATCAAGAGAACCAAACACCAAAACAGAGAAGACAACTAGCCCAGGTAATCCTGCCTCACAGATGGCCTTACTGACAACACTTCTTCAAAAATCTGCTTCCAGGGCCACTTAAAAATGGCTAGCTAGATTGTCCAGCATTGCAAACTGTTCCAGTCAGGACTTCAGATAAGCCCTGAACTTGTGTTAGCATGCAGAGACTGGACAGCGAATGTTACCAGCTAGCTTTCTTAAGACTGGACAGTATCCCATCCACTGGGTGAGAAAATCCCTTCCCATCTATTAGAGCATAAATGCTGTCCAAACAGGACAAATGGCACACTGGAAATTTGACTGCCGATCTTTATAAGGACAAGGTAGGCAAGTATTTAACTTGTTTCAAAGAAAAGTCTGTCAAATGTTCTGAGCCAGAAGGCTAAAGGTGTTTCAGCAAACAATTTGGAAGGATTCCAGGCAGCCAAATATCTACGTCATTTCTATACTTTTAGAGGCTACTTGCCTGCACTTCTACATATTGGGTAATATTTATTTCTTCTTAAGTAAGTCTCTGACAGGGTTGAAGGGTAGATATTATAGTCTCATAGTTAAACTGAAATTGTTTAGGATGATAGGAATTGATAGTAAAATACTTTCTCCGAGGGTTCTGAAAACATACAAACATCAATCTTACATGATAATTTTTATAATTGTTATTGTTAGATATAGTTTGTTATTGTAAGAAAAAGCACTTCATTAGGCTAAAAGGGGGGGTATGTAGGAACAAGTTTACTGTGTAATTCAAATGCTGATTTCTGTATCCCCCACATCTGGTGGCAAGCCTTGTTCTGAGAATTTCCTGTCTTACTATGTATAAACTCTGCCCCGCAGTGGTCCCCAGATAAGTCAACAAAGAGGCTTACAGCCAGATGCTGAGCAGGGGAGAGAGCAGAGCTAGACTTCCTGCCGGTCAGGAGAGGAGGAGTTAGAAGAGGAATTAGAAAATTCAGCAAGGGGAATCAGCCTCAGGAGAGGTTCAGGAAAGAATAGGAGAGAGAATTCAGCAGGAAAGCTACAAAGTGCTAGAATACTGGCATGTATTCTGGTAGTGTTGGTATTTAGGTGGTCTGCTTCTGGGTTGCCTAGCAACATATGATGTCATCATGGATCACCTGTCAGGTAGTCCCACCTGGCTTGCATGGTTCAATGCCTAAACAAAGGGACCAACCTGCCACTTTGAGGCTCTCTTGCTCTCCACTCACACTGTCGAGCGCCCCCTCCTCCTACCTTGTCTCTCTCCTTCCCTCTCTCTTTCCATCTCCATCTCCACCCAATAGACCTCATTGGATTTCAGAATGTTTCTATGCATGGTACTTTTATCTAAATACTAACATTTAGTTTTGAAACCCATATGGGCTTTTCCGACAACGTTAAGACATGCTGGAATCCTCACCTCATGCCCACTCACTACAGATCTTTCTCTCACACCCTCATCTCCTGTTTTTTTCTCGATGGCTTCACCTGTGTGCCTACTGCTCCTGCTACAGCCACATGCGAATGTCTCTCTTCTGGTGGCTGCTGGGAAACTTTTCTCACCAACCCCCTCATGACTCCACCACATAGTATGGACAGTTTTTAAACTGCCCTCCAATGGCTTTAAATATTGCTGCTGCCTCAGGACTCAAGAATTATGGTTTTAAATTTCCAGCCTCATTTGTGGCTGCCCTCAACTCATGGCTAGCAACCATGTTGATTCCGGGATAAAGAGGGTGGAGCCACGGATTCACTTCCATCTTCACTAAGGGCATGGCTTCACCGCCATGTTAATCCAGGGCAATCAAGGGCAGTGACGTGATTGGCAGCCATTTTGGTTATAAAAAATATGGTTTCCCTAGCTGCCAGCTGCTCTTACTACTTTGTTTCTGTCACATTGTTTACACAGGTACAAAACTACCATCTCTTATGGGAACTAAAAGGCTGTTGAACCCCTTCCTATCTCCATTTAAAGCTGCCTATCTGCCCTATCCTTTCCCACAGATGAGATTCCCTCTAGGAGAACTCAGCCTTACTGCTGATAATGACCCGGTACTAGATAAGAAGGTTCCTGGTTTTGGCTGGGCTAAGCCCCTGATCTGCAGTCCTATTTGGTTGATGAACCACTAGCCACATGGTCCAGTTCCATTTCCCCTTTCTCATGCACAGGAATGGCTTCTTCATATTTTCTTCCCTTTCGGAATCATGTAGCTTCTACACTGATATTTGTCCTAGTCAAATGTTGAATATCTATTAACACTAAAAGTGATCAGAGAAGAAAAAGCGATTCCCTGTATTTCTTTTCTCAACGTCCTGTCTCTTTCTCTTTGTCTGCTATCCCACTAAATAAAAATATTCCCTGGTTGCTTTTCATACTCTCAAAAGAAGTCTTAAGATTAAACTGTAAACTTTAAGGTGACCACATGGGATGAACACTTTTAATCATAATTAATTCTCTGTTTGTTTTATCCCCTTTTAGATAAGGAGAGGAACAACTCCCAATTTAAATTGGAATGGATTTTTATAAAAATTCCAAGTTATATTTTACAACATGCTATGCAATATGCTTCAACCCTGGTTCAACATAATTTTTCTAAGATGCTAAAATTTCAAGATTATAAAAGTCTATTCAAATTAAGCTAATTTAAAATGTCTGTTTAACTGCCTATGACTTTATCTATTCCTAAATTAATAAATAAATGCTGTTTTTTTTTCTGCCTTGAGCTGCCTGTGATACAGATTTACCACTAGCCTTTCTGGCTAATGCATTTGGTAAAATAAATTCAAAGGTAATTTTAAAATTGCTTTATAATGTCTACTATAGTGTTGTTTATTCTAAATCTCACAACTTGAATGTTAGTAAATAAATGTTTTGGCCAAAATACCTTTAAGCTATATGATATAGTTCCAAGCACACTATAAATTAATATCTGTTAATTTTAGAGTCATTTATTTATTCATTTTAAAAGTTGGTCATTATGCTTTATCTTCACTATCAAGGTTAAAATAATCTTGGTCTTCTTTTCTAAGTATAAAAACATTATTAATCTATAGTACAGCTCTAGACTTTTTATAAGGTGTAGACAATATTTATGACTTTTAAGGCTCCAATTTAATAGGGACAAAACCTAAAGCCCTAATATTTGATGGTTAACAAATGCAAGATAATAGTCAGTCATCTCATACATGATCAAGTCCTCTAACATGTCCAAAAATATATTTATATTCCTACAGATGCAAAAATGGTCTCACTGCTATCTCTTTTTAATATTTTTATTTTTATTATTAGTTACATTTTAATAACTCTGTATCCCAGCTGTATTCCGCTCCCTCATTCTCCTCCCTTTCCCTCACTGCTATCTTAATTGAACAGCTAAGGATGGTCCTTGAGTCACCATACAGGAACAGGTAAAAAGAATAAGAGAGGTGTCTTCCTGACAGGCTCATCTATGGCATAAACTATGCTCCAGACCTTGGCTGCTGCTCTGAGACTGTTGGCATTCCCACACAGAAAACAAGAGGTCTTCAGTGTCCTCATCCAGTGGGAGTGTAGCCAAAAGTCAACTCTGCCAGGTGACTGCTTGAAATGCAGCGAAAGGGAACACTGGTTCCATGGCTGCCTCAACAAGCCATGACTACCTGCTGGCAGACTGGCTTCTGGAAGTCAAAATGCTCCCATGCAAGCTTTTTCTCTATGCCCAGGCACGGAGGCTCAACCAGTACAAGAGCCACAGATGCTTTCAGCCTTCCTGCTCCTTGGCCTGGCAGAGCACAAATGGCTCCTAGATTCAGCAACCTCCAACACCATCACCCAGCCCAGGGTAACAGGTCTGTTTTGCCGGTCTGGTTTGGCCTCAAACTAGGGTCCCTTGGTCATATTGTCTATTTCTGTGTTGGGAGACTTCAGATGCCTTCTCAGTTCTCTTCATATGCAGGAGACCAGGTCTTAAGCCTCACTGGTAGTGTTGTAAGGTCTAGGTGGTCTAGTTTGCTTCAGACTGAAAAAAATAAGCCTCAGTTGTAACCTTTTGTCATCCCTTTGGCTAAAGAACAATAAATGTTCACAGCAATATATGTCTCATGGTATGTAACTAGATATAAAGGTCTAAGGAGAAGAAGTTTAAGTTATTATCTTTTATTAAAGCATGCTGTTAATCCTAAACAGCTGTATAACCAAATCACCACACAGAGACCTGGTTTATTTAGGTAACCTAGAACACAATGCTGGGCAATAGTTACACTCTCCTAAACCTCCAAACCCATAGTTTCATAGTTTCTTAACATTTAGATTTTACCCATTATTTTTTTTTTTTTGTGAAATCTTAGGTCTGGTTCATTCTCTCCATGCTGTTCCAAGATCTCTCCTCCAGGTCTCTCTCATTGCTCTCCTCCAGCCTTGCTCTCCCAGCTCTCTTCCCATCTTCCTGTCCTCTGGCTCCTCCCTCTCTTTCCTGCTTCCTTTCCCTGCTCAACATTGTGCCTAGTTACTTCATTTTGGATGTTTGCACAAAGTTGAGACAGGTGATGTTTAGAATAAGTATCACAATGCAATGTCTGGATTGAAACCAGAGAGTGGGGGAGAGAAATCAGCATTTGAATGAACAAGGGTAAAGTGTATTACATTTCAAAAGAACATTATACCAACGTTTCCCACTTTAAGTCCAATAAAAGGCTTCCTTTTCTTTCAATACAATAATAATTTTGAAATTATGAAAACTGTTAGGTAAAATCTACATGTGCAATGTCCAGTGCATATGTATTTAGCAACTTAGGAGAAAGTATCTGATCATTCTATTTATCTTGACAAGTTTAAACTTCTATACCTAAATTAACTTTTATCCCTATTGGTATTACCTATATGAAAGCATTTCTTAACTTCTAAACAACTGAAGCTTAATTGTGGCACTATAACTCTTTGGTCTTCAACCCCATCAGACTTGAGAAGGAATAAAATTAAGTATTAGATTAAATAGGAAGTGCATGTTAGCAACTTCTAAATATTAAGAATTGAGAGAAACAGTTTGCTGCCTGAACAGTCATCCATAACTCTCTGTATGGTTGGAGCATCATCTTCAGCCTTCTGGCTCAGAATATTTGACAGACATATATGTGAAACAGGAACTATTTAGGGCTTGCTTACCCTGTCTTGGCAGAGTTCAGCAGTGGACTTGTCCTGCATTATCTTGCCCATTTTTGGCAGAATTTGTCTTTCATGAAGGAAGGGCATTTATCTGAGTGGCTTGTTTGCCACATTTAAAGCCATGGATGTTCTTTGATGCTCATTATCTTCTTTCATGTAGGTGGGGTGCTGCCAGGAGATGACCTGTCTCATTGTCAAAGAATCTTTAAAATAATAAAGACATTTTAAATTGCCATATTTTGTAGGTCTCTGAAGTTTTTGAAGACTACCTATCTTTATATCATCGATCTGTCTACAAAATCATATTTATCTGTTAAAACTCAGATGTATGCTCATTGGATAAATTAGACTAGTGTCTGACATGACTATGAGTTAAATAACTAGCAATTAACTTGCATTACCTAATATCCTAACCAGTTTTTAATAGCAGTTTAAAAGTATTGGAAGTAACTTTGAATTTGTATCAATATACTAAAGCTTATACCAATGTATCAAAAATACTTATTTTTGTATCAGTATGCAAATTCCTATACCAGAGTTAAAATTACCTTACTTGAGAATAACAAATAAAACCCTAAGCTGAATAGATTCAATAATCTACCTTTTGTCTTATTCCTATAAGTAGTCTCTGTATACTATTTTCTTTTTAACCCCTTTTCTCCTTATCTAAGAAAGAAAAAGGAAAAGAGAGAAATCCCTGAGTATAACCTTGTTTCACTCTGAATATGACCATTAATAATTATAAACAGCTCTCAATTACAATAAAATTTTGTAGCCATAGCAAACAACCAAAAACACACCCAACCCCCTTTAAGGAAAATTGGACGTTGTTCTCATGGATTTCTTCTAGCTGACATTTTGGACATGTAGAAATCCTGCAGTGAGTACAAGTAAAATTGGGAAAATGGTTAATTAAGCAAGCAATAACATTTGTGGTCCAGTCTTTGAATGTTGAGAAATGTTAGGCTTAATAAAAGTCCTCTTTGGAACAGTCTACAATGCTGGACCAATAACGATTAGTAGCTTTCTTCAAAGTTCTTTTGGGAGCAGGCTTAGATGAGATACAGCAATTGAAGCAGTTGAGGCAGGAACAAGCAGAATGCTGGAACATGCAAGATGCTGGAACAGATGTGTCAATGTCTCAGCATGCTGAAGAATGATTCTGTTTAGGTTTGATCCAGCATCTCTGGTGTCCAGTTCTTTTGTTCAGCAAACACATAATTTCTCACAAGCATTATAGAGTTCTAAAATTATAAATGTATGAGATGTGCAGGATGAAAATAAAATGTGAGCAAATCTATCTATGCAAATTAAAAGATTAGCCAATTTTATCTATATTAGCATAATATAAAAATTATAATATAATATATTTTGAGGACATTATAGCCAAGGATTTATTGGCCAAGTATTGTTGAAGTTCTGCCTAGAGATATATTTTTTTAATCTCTCAGTTAGTTTTAGAGTTGTTCCCATGTAAAGGGATCAGAGCAATATAACTTACCATTATTATTGAACATACAGTCATTATCTTGTTGAAATCAAAACAAGGTTGGATAAGTTAAAATAGCTTTTTGGGGCTCTTGCATGCCTATTTTATTAGGCCAAGTTGATACCTATTTCCTAGAAAAGCCTCCCATTAGAGAGACAAGCTGGTTGTCTTGATCAATAGAAAATACATGTTTTAAGTAAACTTTATATAAACTCCTTTTCTAATTTTGAATATAAGCATACTGTAAGTATCTTGTACCTGTTTAGAGGTTTAGCCCTAGATTTTTATATATAGCTATGTAAAGCATTTTTTATATTTAGATATGTGTCCTATCCTTTTTATATAGAATGGGTAGTTATGCCTTTATAGCCAAACTTTATATAAACTCCCTCTTACCTTTAGCATTTAAGCATTCCCTAGGCATCTTGTACCTGGACTTTACATTGATAATGGCTATTTTTTGGCTTGCCCTTTTTTTATACAGAGTGGACATTTATGCCTTTATAGCCAAACTTTATATAAACTCTCAGCATTAAGCATATAAACTCTCTTACCCTTAGCATTTTAGTATAGCCTAAGCATCTTGTACCTGGGTTTTTACATTGGTTTGGGCTATTCTTTGGCTTGCCATCTTTTGATATGGGATGGACAGTTTTGTTTTTTTAAACATATGAATATAATTTTTGAGTGTTTTTGACTAAACTAGGTTGGCATGTACTTTGCCATCTTTAAGCCTCTTGTGTCTTTTTACATAGGCATGGCCAGCATTTCCCCTGTGAAAATGTTTCACATGTTTAAAAGGATAAGGCAGGTTCCAGAGCAGTGTGACATGATCTCTCTTTACATAAACCTAAAATATATGTGAATCCAACATTTAGATCAGTAAAGACATAACATCTATTATTAGGAAAAAAGAATTTACATGGTAACCTTGAGGAAAATGTTGTCATTTTGAACCTTAGAGTATCTCTGCAAGTGGCTAAACAGCAGGAGTTGCCATCTTGGCTTTTATTATGTAAATTAGTTTGATCATGAACTCAGAGACTTGCCTGTTTCTTTTTATTTCGTGTTGGGAAGAAAGGCATGTGCCTTCACTACCTTGTCCAAATCATTATCATTGTAACTCAAAGCCCTTAAATAAAAATCAAACAAAGAGACAAGAAAATTTAAGTTTAGGTTCAGTTGTGCCAATTTATGCTGTAACTAACAAAGCTCAGTTGGTTATTTTAGTTGATGTTTTAGTGAATTGGTGGACCCTTACCAGAAAGAGCTGACAAGTATCTTGCAGCCAGAGAGCTTTGAATTTTAGCTGTTATTAATCTAATTATTAGGAAGAGTGCCCTTTTTCTTGTCTGTAACTTAGTATTCCAATCCTTGTTTTTTTTCCCCATTTTTCTCCTTGAACTTTCTTGGAGAAGGCATGGAGAAGAACCATCACCATTAAACATATTGCAACTAGATCCAGGACTATGACAGCCAAAATGAAGCCAAAAGTGATTAAAACACCCTCTGCCATGGCATTTTTTAAAATTTAAGATGCAGGTTAAGCCAAACTCTGTCTAGAGGTTTTTCTGCCTCCAATTCCGCTCCTTCCCACCATGGCTGCTGAGCAGAACTGAGCCAGCCACAGTACAAGGAAAACATGCTTGCTTATGCCTCAGTTAAACTGCTGCATTAGTCAGTTTTGTTATGGAAATCTCAGGACTGCCCACAGAAGGGTAGTTTTTGAACCTCAGCGGGTTTAAGAGTCTCTCTTAAGGAGACAGTAATTGACCTGGGACTTTTTAGGTTTTAAGTTTGGGTTTTATCACTGGGAGCGTATTACCCCCACCAAGTTATGATAAAGTGTGATTTAAAGGGTGTGGATACTTAGATTAGTTGGGTGTCATTTGTTGTAAGTTGCTGTTAAAATTTACTATTAATTATCTTTTAGTAATGCTTGCTGTTAATCTTTAAACAGCTGTGCAACCAAATCACCACACAGACACAGGGGATTTCTTTAGTTAACCTAGAACACAATGCTGGGCAATATTTACTCCATCCTAAACCTTCATGCCCTCATAGTTTCCTAACATTTAGATTTCCCACATTATACTTGCTTTTAGTGATATCTGAGGTCCAGTCCATCTCCACATATTTCCAAGATCTCTCCCCCAGCTCTATCCTCCCTTAGCTCTCCTCTTGCCCTTTCTCCTCCCACTCATTTCCTGTCCTCTAGCTCCTCCCCTCTTTCCTGCCCTCTGGCTCCTCCCATTGCTCAACATTGTGGCTAGTTGATTTATTATGGCCTGTTTAAACAAAGTTGAGACAGGATGCTTAGAATAAGTATCACAATGCAATATCCTAATTGAAGCAAGAGAATGGGGGGAGGGAGAAAAGAAATCAGCATTGGAATGAACAAGGGTAAGGTGTATACATTTCAAAGGAACATTAAAACAAAAGAGAACACACTAGCACTCCATGTGACTGGGTCTGTGTCCAGCCCTAGGATGATGTATGTGTTAAGGGTATGTAAGTGACCCTAGTCTGTATGTGTATACCACTAAGATGAATGGGGAGTGTTGGTGTATGGGGGATGGGATTCAGCATCATTTTTTGTGAAGTCCTGAATGTTCATTTCTTCTGGAAGTTGGGAGCTAGATAGATCAAGATCAACAACAGTGTGTGATCTCCTCAGAAGACTATAAGTGATGTGTTCGGTGGTGCCCTTGACCAGAAGGAGTGCCAAGGAGCAGGTTGAGCTGATGTCTGTGGATTCAGTTGGTATTTTTCACACTGACGAGGCAAGACACTAGTTTCTGGAGAAGGAAAGAGTACAAGGATCTGTCTTGGCATCCTTGAAGAGAGTGAGGGTGCAGGGCAGACACAGTATACAGGAGGCCAAATGAGGGGTTTAGGGGGGAATATACAGGGGATTTTGTGCCAGATTTTGTGTCTCTGTCACTCAGACTCATTTGGGCTGGGCCATCCTGTATCCATGTTCCAGGTGCTTCCACTGTTTACCTAGTCTGGGTGACCAGTGAACTGTGGCTTCAATGTTGGGTACTCATCCCCAGGAACCTCAATACTGCTTTCAGGGGACCAGGAGGGATCCAATGTCTGGGTGCTGGAGAGGAAAGTCCCTGGACCTGGTGAACTCCATTCACTGGCATATCTGTCAAGTGCTGGGGGTCCATGTTTCCTGACTGTCAGACCTGGGAAACAGCTCTGGGGGTACCAGATCTATTGACCCCAAAATGTCCCAAGAATCCTGAAGATGCTTGAAGGGGATTAAGAGAGATTAGATGTCCTGCTGCAAGAACAGAGGTTTCCTAGACCTGGGGTCTTCAGTCCCTGGCATCAGCATAAAGTGTAGAGCCCCCATGGTTCATGATTCTCAGACCTGGCAGACAGCCATGGGGGGACTGGGTGCAATTGAGACTAACTGTCCCAGGAATACTGAAGCTCCCTTGAGGGGAGCATGGACCATCTGATGTCTGGCTGCTTGAGTGGTGGTTCCTGGACCTGGGGATCCTCACTCGCTGGGATGGGCAGAAAGTGCAGGAGCTCCGCACTTTGACTCTCAAACATTAGAGATGACCATGGTGGGGCTGGGTCCAATAGGCCTCAACTCACAGGATGTCCCCTGTAATCAGGGAAAATTCAAAGTTGATGCTCTGGATCCAGCTTCCTATCCCCTCAGCGGTTTCAGAGTCTCAGATCCTCTGCCCCTCTAATACAGGGCACACTGGTCACTGCCATCTTGGGAACCTCCCACACTTTGAATAATTCCAACAGGAAATGAAGACTGCAAGTCTAGTTCCTGAAGCAGACAGAGATTTCCCCAGCAAATCCATCTTCTAGATCATCATGTGTGATATAAAAGATACATTTGCAAGATTCATCACTGCCAAAAGTCTCTGACATACAAAGTGGAGAGATCACAAATACAGAAAACATCAAGGAAATGTCACCAATCAGGACTGTGTTTGCAGTTCTTAGATGAACAGCTATGTTGAACTAGTCCAACCTTAGAATAAGGCTGCTTCTGCCTCTAGGCAGGTTGGCTCAATAAAGGAAAAGGAGTTCATTGCAGCTACCCAGGACTGCTATCTTTCTCAGAACTGTGACATCAATATAGAGAATTCTGTTTGTAAAATTTGTTAATTTTTACTTCATGTGCATTGATGTTCTGTGAAAGTGTTGGACCATGGAGTTCTAGACAGCTGTAAGATGCCATGTGGTTGTTGGGATAAAACCCAGGTCATCTGGAATACCAGCCACTGCTTCAAACCACTGAGCACTCCAACCCTGAGAAAGCCACTTTGTTAAGCTTTATATGTCTTTCAGATATATGCATGTTTTGTGTTCAAGTGTCTGTGTACCCTACTTGCAATGGCCAAAGTGGGCACCAGATCCCATGGAAACGCATTTACAGGGTACTTGCTCGCTAGCAAGTGATATCTGAAATGGAACTTGTCTTCTGTAACAACACCCAGTACTGTTAGCTTCCATGCTATCTCCAGCCACCATTTATATAAAAGTTTTTCTACAGATGTTAATTAAAATATATTACACCATTTCCCCTTTGCTTCTACTTTCTCCATGCCTTTCTGAATTCTATCCTTCCAATGTCTTAAAAAAGAATGTGTGAATAAGTTTGGACTTCCTACTAAGTCTATTCCTATTGGTTGTGTGGATAAGGTTTCTGTGCTGAACCCTTTGTATATGATATATAATTAAAAAATGCATCCCTACCTAAGGCTAATCCCAAAACTTGGAGTGAGTTCTAGTCTTCAATGCACACAGGAGTCTAACCCTGAAGTGAAGTAAGCTGTCTTGGACAGGAAACATTAGAAAGCAGAGGGTAACAAATTCCTTAGATAACCCATGGTGCTGGAATGGCCCTGATGTTCTGGAGCTGTGGGGAGGACTATGGACATTGATCTTAGCCAATCAGTCTCTCTTTGTTCTGTGGATCTCCCATCATACCATTGACCTGGGATATTTCCTTGGACTACTTTGTCATCTTGAACTTCCTGCATTCTCTTTTGGAACACCATGACTACAGGACTGTTTTACCATGCCTGGCTTGGATGGTTTCAACCTCAGTGATTTACTAGAATGTTGGGGCAAGTGTAATGAGTTGTTACACTTACCTATATTGAGAATCTCCTTATGTCTGTGAGACTACTTTTCACTATCTGTTGAATTAAGAACAGAACTCCAATCTACTTTGATGTGTCAGAAAATCTCAATGTTAAAGAAAAAGACAATAATTTTCTTTATACTTAAAGGAGAGGATTTTAAGCCAAACAACTGCAACTGATCAATGCTTTTTTTCCATTACTTGACTTAGGAACAGAGTCTGTGTCCTGCCTACCACGACCATTTGGACTCAGCAATTTAATCTCAATAAGCCCACAGAAAAAAACTGAATTATTGAGGTAGACCATGCCCAACTATACTGCAGGTACTAGTGAGGCAAGGTAAGCAGATCTATTATGTACACTAAGTTCAAGGTCAGCCTGAAATTGATAGTGAGACTATTATTTCAAATAAAAAAAATAGAAAACAATGTTTGAAAATGAAAATACATTTAATTAAGCTATTTATTTATTACAATTTATTCCCCTTGTATCTTGGCTGTATCCCCTTACAAGTCTGACCATTCCCACCCAGCCTCTGAATCTCCCCCTTGCACCTTCCCTAGTGTACATATAGGGGGCTAGGGAAAAATACAAAACAATGGATAAAATACAAATTATTAATAAAAACTGGAAACATATTCACATATTTATTCAGTGTGACAAATTTTGACCAGTGATGAGTATATAATGTTATACTGTTTCTTCCCACAGGTAATATTTGCTAATTGAAGACATGGTAAAGTATTTACTTGCAAGCTTATGCAAACAGTTCTCAGAGGGTTCCCAGTTCCCAAGGAATAAGGCCATGGAAGCTACCGTGGAGGAATTTTAAATGTGGGCAAAGAGAAGGGTGTACAGAGAGAGAGAGAGAGAAAGACAGGGAGAGAGAGAACAACAACAACAAAAAAAAAAAGAGAAAGAAAAGAAAAGCATATAGAAGAAAATGAAATATCTGGGTACCTCTGGGAGAGGGCAGGTCCATTCTACTGGACTGAAAATTTAAGGGTGGAGGTGGGGAATGCCAATCTTACCCTTTAGAAGGTAGGGACTGAAGTATCCTGGGAGAACCTGGAAGCCAGAAAACCTTCTGTCAAAAAGGCACCTCAGCAGCTTGTCTTATATGTGAAGTACAACATATGGTTAAACGTTCATCCTTTAGATTTAATAGGTTTAGAGAGCAGAGATACACAACTAAGTAATCTCTCCAAGCCATACATTAAAAACTTCCTGCCTATAAGTTGCTCCCTCATTCTCAGCATATTTCTTTCTTGTAAGGAATTCATAGAGTGACATAATGCTATTGAGTAGAAAATATCTCATCTAGGGGAATAGGTCTTTTCCTCAATGATATTCCAGACCAGATTAGAATTTCATGGAGTCCATTGATTTATTAGATGTTCACCTAAGGGAGATATAGGAATGTTTATTCAGAATATCCATATTCCTGCCAGGCAGAGGTTGCAGTGATGACAGTGGGGGAAGAGAGATTTAAAATCAATTTGAGACCACCATGTGATGACTTGCATAACATTCTGACTGACATATACATGTATCTGAGAAGACAAGGATATAGGGAAAGAAGTGGTGAGTTGATCCACCACAGAGGAGTAGATACAGACAATACAGTAGGAGGCAGCTTGTCCTCCATACAGCCCAAGAATTAATTGCTCTCTGGAACTTTTATCCTTTCTTTAACATCCAAATCTCCTTCCCTTTCTTTAGCACCCAAATCTCCTTCTCCATGTTCCTCAGGTCTCTGTAAATGCCTGATTTCTCCAGCCTTCTATTGACATCTGTTTGAACCTCAGGCTCCCCTGACAACAACCTCCAAAGCATCTGAAGTCTTCACCAGTCATGGCTCCTAAGTGAATGTTTGCATGCATCAGGGGAACAGAATACAATACATTTCAGAAAAGTTGGTCTTCATGCCTTCAAGTTCATTTTCTGTCTTTGCACTAGGCATAATCTCAAAAAAGGATATACCTGACATATGTCTTGGTGGGTTCCCATTGATACCTATTTACCACCTGTGAGATAAACTCAGTGTGGTGGCTTTGGTTCAGTGGTCAGGCACTTTTAATAACAATGGTATTGTCAGTTGCTCTCCTGGCCATTTTTTGGATACTTCCACATTTTTGTGAAGATATTGGCTCAGAAACTTCTTTAAGCACCCAGCCTAAGTTACTTTCTTATGTTCTCAATCTTCTCTTTCTTCTGGGTCATCAGGGCTGAGTTAAAGATGAAGTTAGAATCAACCTTTCACACCTAAACGCTATTCATCACACTTTCATGGGGCTAAACACATGGCTCAGTGCCTAGGAGAACTGGCTGCACATTTTCATTTTCAAACAAATTTTATCATTGAAATTGCCATGAATTCATCAATTATTACATAACAATATGTTTATAATGTGAAAAAAGACAATGTTTTATCGATATAATATCTCAACTAATTGTATTGGACCATCAGGGAAACAGAGCTGTAGGAAAGGATTTTGGTGTCCAAAGCTGGAAATCAAACCTCAATCCTCATATTAAGATGGCCAAATGATATGCAACAAAGTTGTCTCTCACTCTTTACATATCTGACATGGATTAAAACCACATAATCCTGTCACATGCACACACCAGAAGTGTTTCTTTTTAAGTAAATATCCTTGCTGTTACATTATCTAGAATCTTTATACTATATATTTCCTATAGAATGCAGTACTTCAAGATGAAATGACAAGTGGATGAGTAGGAGGAACATACAGAATCACAGAACGTCCAATCATATATACATGTTCATATCACATCAAGCTATGTAGTGAGTTGCAGTTGATTACTCATTACATCTCTATGAAACATGAAAACACAAAGCCTTGAATTACCATATTAAACACATTCATAGGGCTTCTCTTCAGTCTGATTCATTCTTGAATGGGAAGCATATAGAAATGTACAAAGGTTTCGTTATACTAAAAACAATCGCAAGGGTTTCTCTCCAGTATACTTTCTTTCAAGGCTTTGAAAAAAAATGTGACATGCAAAGGGTTTACTGGTTATATTCTTAGGGTTTCACTCCAGTATGAAATCTTTCATCCATATGGAGATCACAGCAATGTGCAAAGGCCTTACAACGTTGAGTATATTCATTGGGTTTCACTCCAGTATGAAATCTTTCATGCCTTTGGAGATCACTGCAATGTGTGAAGGCTTTGCCACCTTGATTACATTCACAGGATTTCTCCCCAGTATGTGTTCTTTTATTATTTTGGAGTTTTCCGTTTCATGAAAAGGTTTTCCGCCACAGATTACATTTTTATGGTTTCCGTATACTATGTGTTCTTTTATGCACTTCGAGACAACTGGTTTGTGAGAGGGATTTAACACAATGATTACATTCATAGGGTTTCTTTGCAGCATGAATTCTTTCATGTCTCTATAGACCACTAGAACCGGCAAAGGCTTTACCATATTGACTACATTCATAGGGTATCTCTCCATTATGTGTTCCTTTATGTCTTTGAAGAATACTGGGTTGTGAAAAGGCTTTAACACATTGATTATATTCCTAGGGTTTCTCTCCAGTATGTATCCTTTTGTGTGCTTGGAGAGAATTGGACTGTGTAAAGGCTTTACCACACTGATTACATTTGTAGGGTTTCTCTCCAGTATGAATTCTTTCATGTCTCTGGAGATGACTACAACAAGCAAAGGCTTTACCACACTGATTACATTTATAGGGTTTCTCTCCAGTATGTGTTCTTTTATGCACTTGGAGTGTATTGAGGTGTGAAAAGGCTTTACCACATTGACTACATTCATAGGGTTTCTCTCCAGTATGTGTTCTTTTATGAATGTGGAGACTAATCCCTTGTGAAAAAGCTTTCCCACACTGATAACATTCATAGGGCTTCTCTCCAGTATGTGTTCTTTTATGCTTTTTGAGATTTCCATGTAGTGAAAAGGCTTTCCCACATTGATTACATTCATAGGGTTTCTCCCCAGTATGTGTCCTTTTGTGCGCTTGGAGAGAATTGGAGTGTGTAAAGGCTTTACCACACTGATTACATTTGTAGGGTTTCTCTCCAGTATGTGTTCTTTTATGCACTTGGAGTATACTGAGGTTTGAAAAGGCTTTACCACAATGACTACATTCATAGGGTTTATCTCCAGTATGAATTCTTTCATGTCTTTGGAGACCACTACAACAAGCAAAGGCTTTACCACACTGATTACATTTATAGGGTTTCTCTCCAGTATGTGTTCTTTTATGCACTTGGAGTGTACTGAGGTGTGAAAAGGCTTTACTACATTGACTACATTCATAGGGTTTCTCTCCAGTATGTGTTCTTTTATGTACTTGAAGTGTACTGAGGTGTGAAAATGCTTTACCACATTGACCACATTCATAGGGTTTCTCTCCAGTATGTGTTCTTTTATGAATGTGGAGACTAATCAATTGTGAAAAGGCTTTCCCACCCTGATAACATTCATAGGGTTTCTCTCCAGTATGTGTTCTTTTATACCTTTCGAGATTTCCGTTCTGTGAAAAGGCTTTCCCACACTGATTACATCCATAAGGTTTTTCTCCAGTCTGTGTTCTCTTGTGCATTAGGATACCACTGGGTTGGGAAAAGGCTTTACCATACTGCTTACATTCATGCTTCTCAAAAATAGGTCTTCTTTCATTTCTGTAAAGATAATTGGGTATCTGTAAGATTTACCATAGTCATTACACTGATGAATCTATTTGTCCTTGTAAATTAAGTTTGCAATTTCATATAATTGTAAAATGAAGTTGCCTCTTAATGTTTTATCACTTTGTTTACATTCATAGCTACTCCCTTGACTGTGGATGTTTTGTACCTTCCAAGATAACTTTGGTGGTAAGAAACTGTATTACATGGCTCACTTATAGCATCATTTTATGTAAGTGGGTTTTCACATATTTAAAAAAGACCTAGGAGTCAGCTTTACCACAGTGACTAAATTCATAAACTTTCCTGTAGTTGGAGTCATACTACATTTGTAAATGAACCATATCAGACACAACAGTTTCCACAGGGCCAGAATTATATGGATTTTCTGTAGTGAGAGTTTTTTTGGCTGTATTCCCAATGAGTTTGGAAAACTAATTAAGTATATTAGTATAATTTATTAATACTCCCCTGCTTTGCCTAGAATTTCTGAATGTCATACAAGGTTATGATTCACTTTTTATTAATAATGAATGAATGAACACATGAACAAATATAAACTTATAGTGTTGTCACCATCATGCTTTCTGTTGTATACATGTATAGGATAGTTTAGAATGCAATAGGATAGTTTAGAAGCACATGATGATGTGCTTCTGGAAAATGCCTACTCAGGAAAAGCAGGCTTTGCTGGATCCTTCCAAAAAGTATCTCAACAAAGATGCAATGATGGAGATCTACAAGAACATCATAGCTATGGAGGACACACTGAATATTCTTTAATAATTAACTAATAATTTTATTATGAATAAGTATTAATAAATTAATGTAAACTTGTACCACATTCAGAAAGTCTACTCAAAGTAAGGACTACTACATATATTCTAATTGTTCTGAGAGAGTGAGGTATGTTTCTTCTTTCCATATCCTTACCCTCACATGACTTGTATGAATTATGACAAAGGATATACCTATTAAAAGAAGAATAACAAATGAAAGATTACCAAATCCACAGAGTTTGACTCTTTGCTTTTCAAAGATATGTGCTATTGTGATTATGGTTCCTCCACAACAACTTTCTTGACTCTCCTACCTTCTGTGTAAATTAGCTTAGCAACTTCCAGACTTTTAGTAAAATCACCTTTGCTATGGAATATTTTCTCACGAGGAGGTTTTGAATATTAAATTATCATCTGTTCACTGAATATGCCTTTTGCAGTATAAGTGGTATGATACTCAACAGATAGGAATTTTTAGAGTATCTAAAAAGGGATATGAGTAATGATTTATCATTGTTATAGAGGAATTTTAACACTGCATTTGTAAAGTGAAACAAAATGAACACAACAATTTCCACAGTTCCAGTAATCATAGGGATATTCTGTAGTGTGATTTCTTTCTCTATATTATCAATCAGTTTGGTCAAGTAATTAAGTATGCTAGTTTAATTTATTAATAATCCCCTGTTTTGACTAGACTTTCTGAAAATGATGCGAGTTTATGATCCAGTTGTTATTAGGAATGAATGTATGAACACATGAAAAAATATTAATTCATATGGTAATCACTATCATGCTTTCTGTCATACAGAAGTATACTATAGTTTAGAATGCCCTAGGAAAAATGGGGCAGATACATCCAAGAAGATTAGACGAATGGAAATATGCAAGCTCAGGGCAGAAATCAATAAATTAGAAACAAATAAAACAATTCAAAGAATCAATAAAACCAAGAGCTGTTTTTTGTTTTATTGTGAAAATCAACAAGATAAACAAACCCTTACCCAAACTAACTGAAAGGCAGAGAAAAACTATCCAAATCAGCAAAATCAGAAACAAAAATGGAGACATAACAACAAACACAGAGGAAATCCAAACTATCATTACGTTTTAGTACAAAAGCATGTATGCCAGAACATTTGAAAATGTAAATGAAATGTACACTTTTCTTGATAGACTCCATTTGCCAAAATTAAATCAAGATCAGGTAAATAGACTGAATAGTCCTATATTCCCCCCCCCAAATAGAAGTTGTCATCAAAAGTATCCCTTCCAAAAAGAGCCCAGGGTCTGATGGTTTCAGTGAAGAATTCTAGCAGACCTTCAAAGAAGAGCCAATGCCAGTTCTCTTCAAACTATCCCACAAAATAGAAAAAGCAGGAACATTACCAAACACATTCTGTGAAGCCAGAGTCACATTGATACCTAAACTACACAAAGGCCCACCAAAAAAAGAGAACCTCAGTCCTATCTCTTTTATGAAATTAAAAGCAAAAATACTAAATAATATACTTGCAAACTGAACCCAAGAACACATAAAAGATATCATCCACTAAGACTGAGTAGGCTTCACCCCAGGCATGTAAGGGTGGTTCAAAAGAGGGAAACCCATCAATGTAATCCACAATATAAACAAAGTGAAAGAGAAAAACCACATGATCATCTAGATGCCAAGAAAGCATTTTACAAAATCCAACACCCATTCATGTTAAAGTGTTGGAGAGATCAGAGATACAAGGCACTTACCTAAAAATAGTACAGGCAATATGCAGCAAGCATTTAGCCAACATCAAACTAAACCCAGAGAAACTTAAATCAATCCCACTGAACTCAGGAACAAGGCAAGGCTGCCCACTCATTCCATATCTCTTCAACATAGTACTTGAGGTCCTAGCTAGAGCAATAAGACAAGTAAAGGAGAGAAGAGGATACAAATGAGAAAGGAAGAAGTCAAAGTATCCCTAATCACAGATTATATGATAATATACGTGAGTGACCCCAAAAATTCAACCAGAGAACTCCTTCAGCAAAGTGGCTGGATAAAAAATTAAGTTAAAATAATCAGAAGCCCTCCTGTATACCAAAGACAAAAGTGCTGAGAAAGAAATTAGGGAAATAACACCCTTTACTAATGACATGAAGTACCTTGGTGTGACTTTAACCAAGCAAGTGAAAGACCTCTTTGAAAAAAAAAAAAAAAAAAAAAAAAAAAAAAAATTACACGTTCCTGAAGAAAGAAATTGAAGAGGATATCAGAAGATGGAAAGAACTTCCATGCTCATGGATGCATAGGATTAACATAGTGAAAATGGACATCCTGCTAAAAGCAATCTACAGATTCAAGGCATTTCCCTTCAAAATAGCAACATCAATATTTACAGACCTGCAAAGAACAATTCTCAACTACATATGGAAAAAGAAAAAAACGCAAATTGCCCAAACGATCCTGTACAACAACAGTTCATCTGTAGGTATTTCCATCCCTGATCTCAAGCTATACTACACAGCCATATTAACAAAAACTACATGGTATTGGCATAAGAACAGAATAATGGATCAATGGAACCAAATAAAGGACTCAGAAAAAACCCACACATCTACAGTCACTTGATTTTTGACAAAGAATCCAAAAGCATACAATGTAAAAAATACCAGCACCTCCAACAAATGGTGCTGGTCTAACTAGATATCTACATGCAGGAAAATGCAAATAGATACATACTACCTACTCTGCACAAAACGAAAGTCCAAGTATATCGAAGACCTCAACATAAAACCAGACACACTAAATCAGTTAGAAGAAAAAGTAGTGGCAAAAAAGCCGACACAGTCAGAAAAATATTTGGCATAATGATACATGCAACTCTCAAGAGACAAGAACAGAAATGAGCTTGTTAAGGGGTACTACATGGAGAGAGGAGGGAGTTTTACTGGGACAGTAATAGAAAGACCGGTTGGAAAGAGAGAACAGAGGTCAAGATCAAATGAGCCAGAGAATAAAAAATTGCCTGAAGATTAGAAAAGATGGATGGAGTTAGTTTGAGACTATACAAAGCAATTAGGTGACAGTAGAAAGCCAACTATAATAAGGAATCTAGGAGAGGAGTTTGAGCCAAAAAAGCTGAATTGAATCAGCCATCTATGAGCTCAAAAAGAAAAAGATAGTGTGTGTCTATTGAGCAGGAATTCTCAGAGGCCAAAAAACTCCTAGGCTTAAGGTAGGTTGTATGGAACCTAGAATCTGCTCTGCCCAGGCCTATGGTAGCAGAAAGAGGGGCAATAATATTTAGAGACCATGATTTCTAGATTGAATAAAAGTCCTTTCTACAGTAATATCTGTTTAGCAAAGGTTTCATTGTCTTCATTCATATCAAACTGACTTGAAAGCAAAATAACATAGCTTACATTGAGGAACATGAGTTTGGGAGAATTTAATATTCCTTAATACTCTAGAATATTGGATTCTTTACACTATTGCTTTCCTTTAAAACTCCTGGGACACATTGAAAATGTTTCACAGTCATATTTATATCAGCTTCCATGAGATAATTACCTTCCATATCTTCTCGAACTTTGACACTGTTCTTCAATATTATGGTCTTCCCAATTGAAGCCTAAAATATATACCAGAAAGAGTTGATATTTTACTGAAAAGTAGGGAAAATTTAACTTTCTCTCTTCAGTGAACTTTAGAAACATGATTGATTTATTCTCCGTCATTCCAATTGAAATTACATAAGAGCATCATTGAGAAAAATCAACAACAGATGTCCACTTTAACCAAATAGTGAAAGAAAATTTACTGTCTTACCTATGGCTGTAAGGTGCTTGTAGGTCTCTATCATCACATCTTTGTAGAGATTCTTCTGGGAAGGATCCAACAAAGCCCACTCTTCCCGAGTGAAGTACACATTCACATCATCATAGGTGATAGAATTCTAAATTATCCCAAACATGGGTATTAGAGAAAGCACAATAGTGGCAACAATGTAAAAGTATACTTCATCGACAATATATTCATATAATTCTGGATCTTCCCTGAGTTATCTCCTGACAGAGAAGTTCTGATGTACTCACCTGGTCATTTTTGAAGTAAACTAAATGAGGAGGTTCATCTCATTTCTGCACCTTTTGAATAGAATATAGCCTTCCAAGAGAAATGTCAATTAACAGACATAAAGTAAGCAAGTCAAGGATGTTGATGAACAGTACAGACCGCAGATCACAGAAATTGTATGAACAATTACTAACTACAATAATTATGGACAAGCGGGATGTATTGGCTCATGACTTTAATTCCAGGAGTCAGGAAGCAGAGGTTTGTGTATTTCATTGTGCTGCAAGCCTGTCTGGCCTCCAAAACAAATTTCATGACATCCAGATGAGGTAGAGTTAAGGCCTTTATCCACTGCAAAAAAATCATTCAATTAAGAAAGATACAAAGAACTCCATGGTATTTCTGAAGTTCCTACAAAGAATTGTATATTCAATACAGTTCTGTTTCTATCTTCCAGAAACCTGAAGTGTCCCAGTTTAAACTCTAATACTAATGAGAGTTTACTAAAAGGGAATGTGTGTTCAAACAGGTACAAAAGGACAGATGTTGTACCTGGAATAGTTGTCCATTAATGAGCAACGTAAGACGGTTGAAGTGGATCAACATGGAAAAGCTCTTGTTGGTCTTGACAATAACTGGCCTCAATGGCCAGTGCTTACATCAGGCTCACAACTACTCATTACTCCAAATTCTGAACTTCTGAGGCCATCAGCTGACTATTGTGAGGATCAGGTACACAAAATGCGCATAGTCACACAAACAGGGAAAATACCTAATCTAAAAACTCAAAACAAGCACAAGAGGCAGGAAGAATGTCACACACCTGCAATCCAATAACTCAGAAGTCTCAGGCAGTATTAATGTCATGAATACATGACATCCGGAGACTAAGAATATAGTCTCTGGCAAATATTAAAACATAAGGTGGATGTGGATCAGTACAATAGTATATGCTAGGACATGCTTGCATGGAGACTAAAGCGGTATACTGGGGATCTTCCCCACAAACCCAATTCTAAGGCTCTTCCTAGTGCTCCAACTGAACACATGTGGCTCCTTTCCCTCCATACCATCCAGCAAACATGAACACCCTAGCCAAGCAGGTCATTAAAATAGCAACACTCATCCAACACATTTTCTGAAACTTCAGAATGCTAACAGAACCCCAAGAACAAAAAACACATCAAATCAGCACTTAGTCCTATAATTTGCCCCAAACCAGATGCCTAGACACCAGTTTAGGAATAAATTCAAGAACAGTCAGGCAATATGTCACCACCTGAGCTCAGTTATATATTACCACAGCAGGGACTAACCATCTGAAAATTACAAAACATTTTTACAGAAACATAAAGGAATATATCTTCTCATCATTTCATGAAACATCCTCTATAATTGACCACATACTCAGACACAATGTAAGTCCTAAGAGCAAATTGAAAAACATCCTGTATCCTATCAAACCAGCATGGCTTAAAGCTGGATATATATAGCATCAGAAAGAACACAAAGCTTACAAACTCATGGAAAGTGAATAACCTTGACCAAGTGAAAAAAATGGTTTAAAACAGAAAAAAAAAATTTAAAGACTATAAAATTAAATGAAAAATAAATACATGTCACATGAAAACTCATGGAAAAATGAGGAATGAAAAATAATGCTAAGAGGAAACTTCATAGCACAAAGTGCCTACATAAAGATATTAAGATATTAAAAAGGATTCATCAAGGTAACAGCAGACCTGAAAAGTCTAGAACAAAAATATGTAATCACACAAAAGGAGTAGACATCAAGAAATTATAAAATTTAGCAGTAAAAAAAAAAAAAGAGAAGATAAAGAATCCATGAAATAAAGTTTTGATTTTTGAGAAAAATCAACAAGACAGACAAACTCTAAACAAAACTAAGTAAAAGAAAGAGAGAATATATCAAATCACAAAATCAGAAATTGTATTAAGAATTTTTGTTCTTTAAAATCCCACTCATGTTATGTGAATGTGTTTTTCTTTTATCCCCAGGTGTGGGAGCATGAGGCTGCTTCAGTTTGCCCACAGCTGTTACTTATGATTGTCTCTAGCAGGCCTGTGGTTTTCCACCTGCGCATAGTTTAGTTCTGAATCTTTTGGAGAGGGTACACATGCAGAGCTATGAGAGGGCCTGGGGTCTTTGAAGAAGGAAGAAGCTGCTGCTCTTCCTGATACTGTTCACCCACACTGCTTCTCTGTTTGTCACTGCTGGTTTGTTGGACTGCTGGATATCCTGGTGACTAAGAGGTATTGCTCCAAAGAACCTGGCCCCCCTAAACCTCACAGAGCAGCTTAAAGAGACCTATAACTCCCTTCTAGCTTTTGTTCTCTTTTACCTAGCTAGGGTGTTGGAAGGAATATGGTTTGGAAGGGAGGTAGAGTTTTAGAAATGAATAAATAAAACAGTTTTAATATAATAGTTCCATTTGCTGTTTAAGTGGACTTCTAGAATCCAGATGACAGAGACTGGTAATGCCCTAAAAGAAGTCTATGACCCTAATCAGAATTTAGTACACAAGAGATACAAGCTCCTTGTCTGTAATAACCTGTTTCTCTCCTGATAAGGGCAGTGGGTTGGAAGGGAAAGAGGCATTTTATAAAATAATAAATAAAGTAGGTTTCTGAAAAAGGAAAGCCTACAGTTTTGCTCTCTGCAATATGAAATATAAATCCTATTAAAAAAATAACCTCATGTCACATTTTGTGTTTTCTTGCCATAGCTTAAATTGTGGCATCCCTGCTCATTTCATTCCAAAGCAACACTTTTGCTCAAACTGGGGAAAAATAAAAGATCAGGGACTCAGACAGCACAAACCATCTCAGTTTTTTGACAAAAATCGCCAGTGTCGCCATAGTAGCAAAGCTACAGGGGGGGGATATGAAACTAAGAAATAATGCCCCCTGGAAGGTCCCTCACAAAATCAGAAACTTGAAAAAAAGACGTGTTTTGAGATTTAAAATCCCTTCTTCAGTTGTGGCTCTGGGGCTGGAATAATGAATTCTTTGATCATTTCCCTGTGACAGTTTGAAACAGCAGTTACTTATTTATAAAGAAATTTATTATTAGTAGATTGTTAAAGGCTTTAATAATAAAAATAAGTTTCTGGAAAGGTAATGAATTAGATTTAGTATTAATAGGCATTGAAGAAAGAAAAATAATGCTGCTCTTCCTGAAATAATGTTCACCCACAGAGGTGCAGTTTGCAGGACATTTCCCCCTCCCTTCAGTATCCTTGTGACTAGAGAAGATCATAAGTCTTGCCACCCTAAACCTCAGGACAGCAGGGAGAGGGTTAACAAAGGTGCTTTTGTTATTTTGATACCTAGAGGGACTTGGAAGGCATAAGCATCTGACTTAGCTCCTGACTTTCCTCTTTTAGAAATGAATTAATAAAACTATTTTTAAAATAGTCAGTTTTTGCTGTTTGTTTGACTCTGATCAAAAGTTTTTGACAAAGACTGATAATTCGTGGGTACTATTTTATGTTTGACTGCATTTTAAGCTCCTTGTTTGTATTCTTGTTTCTTATGAATGTTCTGGGAAGAATGCCAATTTAAGGTTCCTTAAATAAAATTTTTAAAAAAATACTACAGTTTTGATTTCAGTAAATGAAATATAAATGCATTGAAAAAAAAAAAAAAAGGCTGCAGTAAAGTTGCAGCTGAAAAAAGTCAAAACCATCACATTTTGTGTTTCTTGCCTGTCAATTCTTAAATTGTGAAAAAAAAAAAACCGTGTCATTTCATTCCAAAGCAAAACCACTTTTGTCTTCTACTGGGGGAGGATGAGAGTTCTCAGGGGACTCAGACTGGGCTGGTCCAAACCATCTCAGCTCTGCCCTTCCATTCTAGGGGCAGACACAGCGTTAGCCTGGTAAAGTAGTAGTTTAGTAAAATTTTCCACTCTCCCAGGGTATATGTTTATTTTTACAAGTCACATGGTCCTGCATGTATACATTTCATTACCTTATCAGTGTCCAGTGCAGCCATCTCTACCTCACAGCTGAGAATTCTTACATCAACCCTCAGTCAAATACAAACAGTAACAAAAACTGAAGCCTAAAGGAGCTTTGAATTTGAAAGAAAAGAGTAGCAAATGAAAGATGAATGAAAAACTAAAAATTAAATGACATGATTCTGACTAGGTATGGAAGGGAGAAAATTTATTACAGATAAAAGGCACACCCACAGGCCGGAACATCTGGGAGAGCCCAAGGTGAACACAACCTAAGCCATGGGAGGAGAGGAGAGGGGCACGCCAAACCATGAGACTATGACAGTAAATAATAGATGAAACAGATCAGGTAACCAAATTGGATAGATAACAGAAAGAAGGGCAGCTGGGTTAAGGGCCAAGTCCTGGGCTAGAGGGCAGTATATGCCTGCCATGTCCTTGTAAACATGTAGGGACTCAGGGATGCTGGGCAAACCTGGTAGCTAATTCTGCTCTGAACTGTTAAATAGGCATCTCAGCCATTTGTCCCAGGATTTGAGTCTTAACAGTGCCCAGGTCCCCACATGCAGTCTGGCTCACAGTCCATCCCACTTCTAACACGTGGGACTCAGATAGCTCAGCATTCCTAAGGCCAGGACAAAGGACCTCACAAGCAGCTGATGGCTGCCGGTTTCCATCCAGCCCAGGAAGGACCAACCACACCAGCTCCTGCTGCTCAGCCTCCTACTCTACCACCACGTTGGTTGGCGGTGGCAGCCACACACTCACCATGTCGCCTCTTTGGAAGTCGCCTGAAATCCCCTCACAGGAACCAGCAGCTGAGCTCAGACCACTGCATGCCAAACATTCCAGACAGCTCAACTTCCAAACCAAACCTAAAACCTGGCACCTGAAAGAACCCTCCTCTTCCTCTGAGTACAGGATCCACCCAGAATTCCTGATTGGTCAGTGAGTCTTGAGCGACATGAGCACCTACCCTAGGGTCACAGTGTACTGAAGAGACAAAGCATAGTGCTTCCTGGCCCAGGAGGAATGAATGCATGTTGGCTAATTACAAAAGCAATGAGGGCCTGGATTAGGGAAGAAGCTCAGGAGAAACCTATGCTCCGGGCAGGGACTTTGGATCCATGATTTGAACTTTGGGTTCATATGTGGAGAATCAGGGTCACACCTTTTCCAGATCAGGAGATTTCTTTGTCAGTAGACATGTGCCTGTTGTCTAATAGCCTACCCTTCTGTCTTCCAGCACTCAGGAATCACTTCCCCTTCTCCTCCTCCTGAAATCAAGGTGGATAGTTTAAACAACCCATTACTCATTTTTCAGTGGAGTGAACCATCTGTCCACAGGAGGAAGGCTGCCAAAAATGCTGACAATTAAAAGAGAGATTTTAGGAAAGCAAATGACATTGTTATCGTGTGCCTTTACAGTGGGGTCAGTGAAACTGCAGCTACTTTTCACCTGATAGGTATCAAACAACCCTGGGAGAAAAGCAAAAACAAACAAACAAACAAAAAAACCAAAACGACAACAACAACAAATCCCCATGTGATATACAATTTAGAGCAGGCATGTCTTCCTCTTGAGAAGGTTAGTTCTTTATTCTGATTCTTGAATGCATGTGCTCTAGAACACACATATGTCCAATCAGGAAATTTATTGATCATCTATTATTGACTACCTCACTTCATATTGTTAATGTCAACTACTGTCAAAGCATGAAAGTTTCTTCCCTCTTCTTGCCCATCCTTTTCAGTGCTGTGACTACAAAAGCTCCAATACTGGTCTCACTTCTTACACAGTTCCTTCTTCATTTCTAAGGCCCCAATAAAGGCCAGAGAGGTTGGAGGACTCTCATTCACTGGCCTACTTTTTCTTCTCATTGACCAGTAAGGCCCAGCCTGGATGGAGTCAGGACTGTCTTCTCAGCACTAGGAAGCAGACACAGGTTTCGGGATTCAAGGCCATTTGCAATTACATAGCATGAGACAAGCCTGGGCTATAGGAGACAATGTTCTATATGGAAGTAAATAATACAGAGCACTTGAGAAAATAAAAAAATAACATTGTAATTACTAAGAAACACTAGAGACTAAATAATAATAAGAGATTAGAGCTATAATACATTTTAAGAAAATGCAATTTAAAGAGAGAAACCAAGAGTAGCCTTTTTGAAAAGATTTATAAAACTGGAAAATGCATAGATATTGTGACCTTGAGAAGTTCAGG
This sequence comes from Meriones psammophilus, assembly GCA_036365155.1. Taxonomy (NCBI): domain Eukaryota; kingdom Metazoa; phylum Chordata; class Mammalia; order Rodentia; family Muridae; genus Meriones; species Meriones psammophilus. The sequence continues at coordinate 31,481 of JAEOAE010002567.1, forward strand.
CCATTCCCTGGTAGAAATAGTGCCATTAATAAGACATCTCTAAGACATGTGTATGTGTCTATGTAAAAAGTTATGACACATGGGCCACCAAAGTTCCCCAAGGAGGACATAGAAAACTATGTAATAAAAGCACCAGTGCCATGCATGGAAAACATTCTCTATCACATGAACAGTGTCCAACACATGTGAAAAACCCTTAGGTTGCTGCTGTTACCTTTGGTTCTATTCCAGAGTTTGAAGGCAAGCCCCCATTTCTGAAGCCAACATGAACTTCAGAAGCAGGCCTCAGGGAATTCAGCTTGGATTTAACCTGAAAGCCTCCTGCATGAAAACTAGATTTCACAGCACTGGATGTTTTTATGTGGGATTATAATGTAGGCAAACAACCAACAGTGTTACACAGCTGTATCCATAAACTACAGCAGTGATTACCATGGCAAGATATCCCTATGGTTTTCATAGTGGCACTCATATCTTGATGTTAAATAAAACCTGATCAGGTGAACTGAAGGCCCAACAAAGTAAATGGAAAACATGTGTGATATTAGAAACCTAGCCAAGTACTCCAGGAGAGTGAAGTCATGGATCTTAGAAAAAGAACCTATAGCATTCAACTTAGTGAACCACAACTATTGACCTAATTCTAATTTATAAACTTCTATCTACTTCTCTATATCCACGGCCTTCCTCATAGAAAATCATTGAAACATGAAAATTAGTTGAAATGCCATAACAACATATTGCACAATAACGAGCCTCTCTCTCTTTCGCTCTCTCTCTCTATATATATATGTACATATACAGATGAGCATAAATATAGCATTATTTATAAATATGTCATATGTAACTATAAAATGTAAAATTCTATACCATGGAAGACATAAAATTCAACTCTAATGTTAGGATCAAGAACTATGAATATTATGACTATGTTTTAAAGAGATTGTCATTAAAGTAGAATTCAATGCACTATAATTGGTATAATGGTGAATATTAAGTGTATGTGTAAAAATCAAACTGTAATACTGGGCAAAACTAATTAAAAAGTATTCAACACTTGGTGAACAAATTAGCTGTTTAACAGTGTATGAACTGAATAAAATGATAATTATTCCCTGCAGAATGGTAATGTAGAAATGCAGATCTAGATTGGCATTGTCTCAGAGCGAGGTCATGCAGTGACTTGTGTGCTCCATTTTGCAGAGTTTGGGGAACTGAAACATATGTACCATGCCATAGGTTCATATACAGAATTCCAATGTCCTATTGCCTTAAATTCTGGGAAGCGTTGTTCTAACGTTATGCAATTGTTAGAGATGGCAACTCTCTTGAGAGATACCTCAGCACATTGAGGTTAATGGCGCTTCAGCATGTTTATCCATTGGAAAGCAACAATGTTCTAGACATTATGAGATGAAAGCTTTCCAAATATAAAATATAATTCTGTAGGTCAAACAGTTATGAAAAGATTTAACAATTTTAAAAGGGTGGTTATAAAACAGATAGGCAAAATTATATCTCCACAAAGTAGATTAAATATGATTTTTCACTTTAAAATTGTCTAAATGAGAAAAAGTCGCACACACAGGCTAACATATACATTGAGTTTACAAAGGACTACTGAGTCAGATCAGCACATAAATGTCCCAATTCCAAAATGTATGTCAGGAAATATACTGTGTTGGGCTGAGAATATGTATGCTCTTGATTCAACATGACACAAAAATGCTATATATTCCATCTAAACTGACAAAAATCATATTTGATGGGGAAGACCTCCTAAAGATCCTGTCTGCAGACAGAAAAAGGAAAATAGAAAAAGTTCAAACAGGCCAGTTAACCTAGTTTCCTAATCCTGCCCAGGGAACATCTCTGACACTGACTAAGATGTGAAAATGTCTCCAGCCAGAACTGTAACTGGGCATAGCCAATAAATCTTTGACTACACACTCACCTGGACTTACTTACCATACTATTCTTTTGGATGGCATAGATAAAAATGTATATTTTATAGTTTGGTTCTTTACCTAATTGAACAGAGAGCAGAGTATCACCTTTAACTGAACTGTGCTCTGTATACAGACCATACATTTATTATGAATATAAAATATATATAATGCCCTTGGAAGTTATTCTTTTGCAGATCAAGAGAACCAGACACCAAAACAGAGAAGACAACTAGCCCAGGTGATCCTGCCTCACAGATGGCCCCACTGAAAATGCTTCTTCTAAAATCTGCTTCCAGGGCCACTTAAAAATAGCTAGCTAGATTGTCCAGCATTGCAAAGTGTTCCAGTCAGGACTTCAGATAAACCCAGAACTTGCGTTAGCATGCAGAGACTGGACAGCGAATGTTAACAGCTAGCTTTCTTAAGACTGGACAGTATCCCACCCACTGGGTGAGAAAATCTCTTCCTATCTATTAGAGCCTAAATGCTGTCTAAACAGGACAAATGGCACATTGGAAATTTGACTGCCAATCTTTGTAAGAACAAGGTAGGCAAGTCTAACTTGCTTCAATGAAAAATCTGTCAAATGTTCTGAGCCAGAAGGCTAAAGGTGTTGCAGCAAAAAAATTTGGAAGGATTCTGAGGAAGTGTCCAGGCCAAATAAATTTCTATACTTTTAGAGACTACTTGCCTGCACTTCTACATATTGGGTAATATTTATTTCTTTTAAGTAAGTCTCTGACAGTGTTGAAGAGTAGATATTATAGTCTCACAGTTAAACTGAAATTGTTTAGGATGATAGATTTGATAGTAAAATACTTTCTCCGAGGGTTCTTAAAACATACAAACGTCAATCTTACATGATAATTTTTATAATTGTTTTTATTAGATATAGTTTGTTATTATAAGAAAAAGCCCTTCATTAGGCTAAAAGGTGGAATATGTAGGAACAAGTTTACTGTGTAATTCAAATGCTGATTTCTGTATCCCCCATGTCTGGTGGCAAGCCTTGTTCTGAGAATTTCCTGTCTTACTGTGTATAAACTCTGCCCCACAGTGGTCCCCTGATAAGTCAACAAAGAGGCTTACAGCCAGATGCTGAGCAGGGGAGAGAGCAGAGCTAGACTTCCTGCCAGTCAGGAGAGGAGGAGTTAGAAGAGGAATTAGAAAATTCAGCCAGGGGATTCAGCCTCAGCAGAGGTTCAGGAAAGAATAGGAGAGAAAATTCAGCAGGCAAGCTAAAAAGTGTTAGAATACTGGAGTGTATTCTGGGAGTGTTAGTATTTAGGCGGCCTGCTTCTGGGTTGCCTAGCAACCTATGATGTCATCATGCATCACCTGCCAGGTAGTCCCACCTGGCTTCCATGGTTCAATGACTCCATAAAGGGACCAACCCGCCACTTTGCGGCTCTCTTGCTCTTCACTCACTCTGTCTATCACCCCCTCCTCCTTCCTTGTCTCTCTCCTTCCCTCTCTCTTTCCATCTCCATCTCCACCCAATAGACCTCATTGGATTTCAGAATGTTTCTATGCATGGTCCTTTTATTAAATATTAATGTTTAGTGTTGAAACCCATGTGGGCTTTTCTGACAACGTTAAGACATGCTGGAATCCTCTCCTCATGCCCACTCACTATAGATCTTTCTCTCACACCCTCATTTCCTGTTTTTTTTTTTTTTTTTTTTTTTTTTTTTTTTTTTTTTTTTTTTTCCATGGCTACACCTGTGTGCCTATTGCTGCTGCTACAGCAACATACATCTGTCCCTCTTCTGTCGGCTGCTTGGAAACTTTTCTCACCAACCCCCTCATCTCCTCAGGTCTTTTAGAATGCTAGCTTGTGCTGGAATTCACTATTAGGTAATCCAGGCCTCAGGACCCAATCACATAGTATGGATGGTTTTTAAACTGCCCTCCAATGGCTTTAAATATTGCTACTGCCTCAGGAATCAAGAATTAGGGTTTTAAATTTCCAGTCTCATTTGTGGCTGCACTCGACTCATGGCTAGACACCATGTTGATTCTGGGATAAAGAGGGTGGAGCCACGGCTTCACTGCCATCTTCACTAAGGGCATGGCTTCACTGCCATGTTAATCCAGGGCAATCAAGGGCAGTGATGTGATTGGCAGCCATCTTGGTTATAAAAAAATGTGGTTTCCTAGCAACCAGCTGCACTTACTACTTTGTTTCTATCTCATTGTTTACACAGGTACAAAACTACCATCTCTTATAGGTAAAAAGGCTGTTGAACCCCTTCTTATCCTCATTTAAAGCTGCCTATCTGCCCCATCCTTTCCCACAGATAAGATTCCCTCTAGGAGAACTCAGCCTAACTGCTGATAAAGCCCTGGTACTAGGCAAGGAGTTTCTTGGTCTTAGCTAGGCTAAGCACTTGACCTGCAGTCCTATTTGGTTGAGGAATCTCTAGCCACATGGTCTAGTTCCATTTCCCGTTTCTCATTCACAAGAATGTCCTCTTCATAGTTTCTTCTCTTTGGGAAACAAGTAGCTTCTACACTGATATTTGTCCTAGTCAAAATGTTGAATATCTAGTAACACTAAAAGTGATCAAAGAAGAAAAAGCAATTCTCTGTATTTCTTTTCTCAAAGTCCTGTCTCTTTCTCTTTGTCTGGTATCCCACTAAATAAAAATACTTCCTGGATGCTTTTCATACTCTCAAAACAAATCTTAAGATTAAACTGTAAACTTTAAGGTGACCACATGGTATGAACACTTTTAATCATAATTAATTCTCTGTTTATTTTATGCCCTTTTAGATAAGGACAGGAACAACTCTCATTTTAAATTGGAATGGATTTTTATAAAAATTCCAAGTTGTATTTTACAACATACTATGCAATATGCTTCAACAATGGTTCAACATAATTTTTATAAGAAGCTAAAATCTCAGGATTATAAAAGACTATTCAAATTAATCTGATTTAAAATGCCTGTCTAACTGTCTGTTACTTTATCTATTCCTAAATTAATAAATAAATGCTGTTTTTTCTACCATGAGCTGCCTGTCATACAGATTTACCACTAGGCTTTCTGGCTAATGCATTTTGTAAAATAAATTCAAATGTAATTTTAAATTTGCTTTATAAAAAATATGCTTTTATATTGTTCTACTATATTGTTGTTTATTTTAAATCTCACAGCTCGAGGGTTAGTAAGTAAAAGTTTTGGCCTAAATACCTTAAAACTATATGATATAATTCCAAGAATACTATAAATTAAGATCTGTTAATTTTAGAGTCATTTATTTATTCATGTTAAAACGAGGTCATTATGCTATATCTTCACTATCAAGGTTAAAATATTCTTTTTCTTATTTTCTAAATATAAAAACATTATTGATCTACAATACAGCCTTAGACTTTTACAAGTTATAGACGATGTTTATGACTTTTAAGGCTCTACCTTGACAGGGACAAAAACTAAAGCCCTAATATTTGATGGTTAACAAATGCAAGTTAAGAGATCACACAGGATCAAGTCTTCAAATTTGTCCAAAATTATATTTATAGTCCTACAGATGCAAACATGGTCTCACTGCTATCTTAATTAAACATGTAATAAATATGATGATATCTTAATTAAACATCCATATAGGATCTGGTAAAAAGAATAAGAGAGGTGCCTTCCGGAAAGGGTTATCTATGGCTTAAACTATGCTCCAGACCTTGGCTGCTGCTCTGAGACTGTTGGCATTCCCATACAGAAAACAAGAGGTCTTCAGTGCCCCATCCAATGGGAGTATAGCCAAAAGTCAACTGTGCCAGGGGAATGCTTGAAATGCAGCCAAAGGGGACACTGGTCCCATGGCTGCTTCAACAAGCCATGACTACCTGCTGGCAGACTGGCTTCTGGAAGTCAAAATGCTCCCATGCAGGCTTTTGCTCTATGCCCAGGCATGGAGGCTCAACCAGTACAAGAGCCACAGATGCTTTCAGCCTTCCTGATCATTGGCCTGGCAGAGGACAAATGGCTCCTAGATTCAGCAACCTCCAACACCATCACCCAGCCCAGGGTAACAGGTCTGTTTTGCGGATCTGTTTTGGCCTCAAACTAGGGTCCCTTTGTCATATTGTCAATTTCTGTGTTGAGAGACTTCAGATGCCTTCTCAGTTCTCTTCATATGCAGGAGACCAGGCCTTAAGCCTCACTGGTAGAGTTGTAAGGTCTAGGTGGTCTAGATTGCTTCAGACTGAAAAAAAACAAGCCTCAGTTGTAACCTTTTGTCATCCCTTTGGCTAAAGAACAATAAATGTTCACAGCAGTCTCACATATGTCTCATGGTATGTAACTAGATATAAAGGTCTAAGGAGAAGAAGTTTAAGTTATAAAGGTTCTACAAAAATGTTTAAGGGTTTAAGAAAGTGTTTTAAAGTTGATAAATGCAAACTTAAAAATTTGTTAAGCCTCTTTCCATAAGGTATAATCATAGTAAATGTTAAGACCAAGTGAGCTTTTGTCCCTTCTACTTCATGAAAGGCTTCTGCCTTTCCACAGTTCACCTTTGAAAATGTTGATCTTGTTAACACAAAGGTGTATGTCTACCACCTTTTCTACAATGTGTATTTCAATGCATGTTATAATGGTGATACTGCCATCTCTAAAAGTTTATCTCCTTTATAAAACTTAAAAGTGATCCTTGTAAGCTGCAGAAAAGCCACCTGAACCGACCTCTCAGATCAATTAGGCTCCAGATAATGTACTGCACCTATTGTTTATCTCAACAGGGGGGATTCTTCCCTCTCCCTTCCCTTGTTTTGGAACTTCTTTTCTTGGCCACGAAGTTGCTATATCCATACATGCAACACCAGTTGACTGATGTTTTTCTTTCCATGTTTCGCATAAGTGTTTCCCTTTGCCTGAGAGACTGATGGGTATCTTTCTTTTCCCTGGGAAAAGGAGGTATCCTCCCTTTTGGGCAACCCACACACAGATGCCTTCCCTTGGCTGAATCTTCCTTTTCTTTTTACCAAGAAGATTTTTGGCTTTCCTTTCCTCTCCTGTGTGGGGTGTTTCCTCTGAAAATCTTAGTACTAGTTGAGCCATGACTCCCGACAGTCTTCCCTGTTGCCCCTGTGTTGTAAGCGGTGATTAATATATACTATTGGTTTATCTTTTATTAAAGCTTGCTGTTATCCTAAACAGCTGTATAACCAAATTACCACACAGAGACCTGGTTTATTTAGGTAACCTAGAACACAATGCTGGACAACAGTTACACTCTCCTAAACCTCCAAACACTCATAGTGTCCTAACACTTAGATTTTACCCATTATACTTGTTTTTTTTTTTTTTTTTTTGAAATCTTAGGTCTGGTTCATTCTCTCCATGCTGTTCCAAGATCTCTCCTCCAGGTCTCTATCATCGCTCTCTGCCAGCCTTGCTCTCCCAGCTCTCTTCCCATCTTCCTGTCCTCTGGCCCCTCCCTCTCTTCCTGTTTCCTTTCCCTGCTCAACATTGTGCCTAGTTACTTTATTTTGGAGGTTTGCACAAAGTTGAGACAGGTGATGTTTAGAATAAGTATCACAATGCAATGTCTGGATTGAAACCAGAGAGTGGGGGAGAGAAATCAGCATTTGAATGGACAAGGGTAAAGTGTATTACATTTCAGAAGAATATTATACCAACGTTTCCCACTTTAAGTCCAATAAAAGGCTCCTTTTCTTTCAATGCAATAATAATTTTGAAATTATGAAAGCTGTTAGGTAAAATCTACATGTGCAATGTCCAGTGCATGTGTATTTAGCAACTTAGGAGAAAGTATCTGATCATTCTATTTATCTTGACAAGTTTAAAGTTCTATACCTAAATTAACTTTTATCCCTATTTGTATTACCTATATGAAAGCATTCGTAACTTCTAAACAACTTAAGCTTAATTGTGGCACTATAACTCTTTGGACTTCAACCCTATCAGAGACTTGAGAAGGAATAAAATTAAGTATTAGATTACATAAGAAGTGCATGTTAGCAACTTCCAAATATTAAGAATTGAGAGAAACAGTTTGCTGCCTGAACAGTCATCCATAACTCTCTGTAAGGTTGGAGCATCATCTTCAGCCTTCTGGCTCAGAATATTTGACAGACATATATGTGAAACAGGAACTATTTATGACTTGCTTACCCTGTCTTGGCAGAGTTCAGCAGTCGACTTGGCCTGCATTATCTTGCCCATTTTTGGCAGAATTTGTCTTTCATGAAGGAAGGGTATTTATCTGAGTGGCTTGTTTGCCACATTTAAAGCCATGGAGGTTCTTCGATGCACATTATCTTCTTTCATGTAGGTGGGGTGCTGCCAGGAGATGACATGTCTCACTGTCAAAGAATCTTTAAAATAATAAATACAATTCAAAAGGCCATATTCTGTAGGTCTCTGAAGTTTTTGAAGACTACCTATCTTTTTATCATAGATCTGTCTACAAAATCATATTTATCTGTTAAAACTCAGATGTATGCTCATTGGATAAATTAGACTAGTGTCTGACATGACTATGAGTTAAATAACTAGCAATTAACTTGCATTACCTAATATCCTAACCAGATTTTATAGCAGTTTGAAAGTATTGGAAGTAACTTTGAATTTGTATCAATATACTAAAGCTTATACCAATGTATCAAAAATACTTATTTTTGTAACAGTATACAAATTCCTATACCAGAGTTAAAATTACCGTACTTGAGAATAACAAATAAAACCCTAAGCTGAATACATTCAATAATCTACCTTTTGTCTTATTCCTATAAGAAGTCTCTGTATACTATTTTCTTTTTAACCCCTTTTCTCCTTATCTAAGAAAGAAAAAGGAAAAGACAGAAATCCCTGAGTATTATCTTGATTCACTCTGAATATGACCATTAATAATTATAAACAGCTCTCAATTACAATAAAATTTCATAGCCATAGCAAACCACCAAAAACATACCCAACCCCCTTTAAGGAAAATTAGACGTTGTTCTCATGGATTTCTTCTAGCTGACATTTTGGACATTTAGAAATCATGTAGTGAGCCCAAGTAAAATTGGGGAAAATGGTTAAGCAAGCAATAACATTTGTGGTCCAGTCTTTAAATGATGAGAAATTTTAGGCTTAATAAAAGTCCTCTTTGGGACAGGCGCAGTCCTGATGCAACTTGATGAACTGGGCTGGATGGGAAAAGGAGTTCCCCTTTTCTGAGGGAAAGGGGTGGGAAGCAGGAAGGAGGAAGAAGGGTGAGACTGGGAGGGGAGGAGAGATGGGGCTACAAGTAGGATGTAAAGTAAATAAAAATGAAGAAAATAAATAAAATGTGCTAATCGAAAAAAAAAAAAAAGTCCTCTTTGGAACAGTCTACAATGCTGGACCAATAAAGATTAGTAGCTTTCTTCAAAGTTCTTTTGGGAGCAGGTGTTGATGAGATACAGCAATTGAAGCAGTTGAGGCAGGAACAAGCAGAATGCAGGCACATGCAAGATGCTGGAACAGATGTGTCAATGTCTCAGCATGCTGAAGAATGATTCTGTTTAGTTTTGATCCAGCATATCTGGTGTCCAGTTCTTTTGTTCTGCAAACATAATTTCTTACAAGCATTATAGAGTCAAATTATAAATGTATGAGATGTGCAGCATGTAACTAAACTGTAAGCCAATTTTATCTATGCAAATTAAAGATTAGCATAATATATTTTGAGGACATTATAGCCAAGGATTTATTGGCCAAGTATTGTTGAAGTTCTGGCTAGAGATATATTTTTTTGAATCTCTCAGTTAGTTTTAGTGTTGTTCCCGTGTAAAGATATCAGAGAAATGTAAGTTACCATTATTATTGAACATAGAGTCATTATCCTGTTGAAATCAAAACAAGGTTCGATCAGTTAAAATAGCTTTTTGGCTATTGTTTGCCTGTTGTATTAGGCCAAGTTGTTACCTATTTCCCTAGAAAAGCCTCCCATTAGAGAGACAAGCTGGTTGTCTTGATCAATAGAAAACACATGATTTAAGGAAACTTTATATAAACCTTTTTTTTTTTTTTTTTTTTTTTTTTTTTTCCATAATTTTATTTTTTCTCATTAGTTACATTTTGTTAATTCTGTATCCCAGCTGTATCCCTCATTACCTCCCCAATCCCACCCCTCCTCCCTCATCTCCTCCTGTCCCTTTCCAAGTCCACTAATAGGGATGACCTCCTCCCCTTTCATATGACTAGCTTTTTTGTCAGGTATTTTCCGGACTGGCTGCAAAGTCCTCCTCTGTGGCCTAACAGTACTGCTCCTCCCTTGGGAGGTGGGGAGGTCAAAGAGCCAGTCATTGAGTTCATGTTAGAAATAGTCCTTGTTCCCCTTACTGTGGGAAACCGGAGTCTACCGCAGAAAGCATCTGAAAGACTCTACCTAGCAGTGCTCCAAAATATATACTAAGACTCACAACCAAACCTTCGGCAAAGTGCAGGGAATCATATGAAAGAAGGGGAGTTTGATGTGGAGAGGATAGGAACTCCACAAGGACCAAACGTATCTGGGCACAGGGTCTTTTCTGAGATGGACACTCAACCAAAGTCCATGAGAGGATAAAATCTAGAACCTCTGCTCAGATGTGACCCGTGATAAACTCCTTTTTAATTTAGAATATAAGCATCCCGTAAGTGTCTTGTACCTATTTAGAAGTTTAGCCATAGATTTTTATAGATGGTGTAGCTATGGGTCCTATCCCTTTTTTATATAGAATGGGTAGTTATGCCTTTATAGCCAAACTTTATATAAACTCCCTTTTACCTTTAGCATTTAAGTATCCCCTAGGCATCTTGTACCTGGACTTTACATTGATAATGGCTATTTTTTGGCTTGCCCTTTTTTTATACAGAGTGGACAGTTAAGCCTTTATAGCCAAACTTTATATAAACTCTCAGCATTAAGCATATAAACTCTCTTACCCTTAGCATTTTAGTATAGCCTAAGTATCTTGTACCTGGGTTTTTACATTGGTTTGGGCTATTCTTTGGCTTGCCATCTTTTTGATATGGGATGGACAGTTTTGTTTTTTTAAACATATGAATATAATTTTTGAGTGTTTCTGACTAAACTAGGTTGGCATGTACTTTTCCATCTTTAAGCCTCTTGTGTCTTTTTTACATAGGCATGGCCAGCATTTTCCCTTGTGAAAATGTTTCATGTTTAAAAGGATAAGGCAGTTTCCAGAGCAGTGTGACATTATCTCTCTTTATAAAAAACTAAAATATATGTGAATCCCATCATTAGAGCAGTAAGGACATAACATCTATTATTAAGAACAAAGAATTTACATGGTAACCTTAAGGAAAATTTTGTCATTTTGAATCTTAGAGTATCTCTGCAAGAGGATAAACAGCTGGAGTTGCCTTCTTGGCTTAGATTATGTAAATTAGTTTGATCCTGAACTCAGAGACTTGCCTGTTTCTCTTTATTTTGTGTTGGGAATAAAGGCATGTGCCTTCACTAGCTTGTCCAAAACATTATCATTGTAACTCAAAGCCCTTAAATAAAAATCAAACAAAGAGACAAGAAAATTTTAAGTTTAGGTTCAGTTGTGCCAATTTACTCTGTAACAAACAAAGCTCAGTTGGTTATTTTAGTTGATGTTTTAATGAATTAGCAGACCCTTACCAGAAAGAGCTGACAAGTATCTTCCAGTGAGAGAGCTTTGAATTTTAGCTGTTATTAATCTAATTATTAGGAAGAGTGCCTCTTTTCTTGTCTGTAACTTAATATTCCAATCCTTGTTTTTTTCCCCATTTTTCTCCTTGATCTTTCTTGGAGAAGGCATGGAGAAGAACCATCACCATTAAACATATTGCAACTAGATCCATGACTATCACAGCCAAAATGAAGCCAAAAGCGATTAAAACACGCTCTGCCATGGCATTTTTTTAAATTTAAGATGCAGTTTAGGCCAAACTCTGTCTAGAGGTTTTTCAAACTCCAATTCCTCTCCTTCCCACCAGGGCTGCTGAGCTGAGCTGAGTTGAGCCAGCCACAACATAAGGAAGCCGTGCTTGTTCACCTTTCAGTTAAACTGCTGAAGCAGTCAGTTTTGTTATGGAAGTCTCAGGTCTACCCACAGGAGGCTGTCTTTTGCTCCTCGGCGGGTTTAAGAGTCTCTCTTAAAGAGACAGTAATTGACCTGGGAGTTTTTAGGTTTTAAGTTTGGGTTTTATCACTGGGAGCTTATTACTGCCACCAAGTAATGATAAAGTGTGATTTAAAGGGTGTGGATACTTAGATTAGTTGGGCGTCATTTGCTGTAGGCTGCTGTTAAAATGTACTATTAATTATCTTTTAGTCATGCTGGCTGTTAATCTTAAACAGCTGTGCAACCAAATCACCACACAGAAACAGGGATTTCTTTACTTAAGCTAGAACAGAATGCTGGGCGATAGTTACTCCATCCTAAAACTCCAAGCCCTCATAGTTTCCTAACATTTAGTTTTCCCACATTATACTTGCTTTTAGTGATAACTTAGGTCCAGTCCATCTCAACATAGTTCCAAGATCTCTCCCCCAGCTCTATCCTCCCTTAGCTCTCCTCCCGCCCTTTCTCTTCCCACTCATTTCCTGTCCTCTAGCTCTTCCCCTCTTTCGTGCCCTCTGGCTCCTCCCATTGCTAAACATTGTGGCTAGTTGCTTTATTTTGGCCTATTTACACAAACATGAGTCAGGATGCTTAGAATAAGTATCACTATGCAATATCTGATTGAAGCCAGAGAGGGGGGAAAATCAACATTGGAATGAACAAGGGTAAGGTGTATACATTTCAAAAAAACATTAAAACAAATGAGAACACATTAGTACTCCATGTGACTCTGTCTGTGTCCAGCCTTAGGGTGATGTATGTGTTAAGGGTATGTAAGTGACCCTAGTCCATGTGTATATACCACTAAGATGAATGGGGAGGGTTGGTCTATGGGGGATGGGATTCAGCATCATCTTTTGAGAAGTCTGAGTGTTCATTTCTTCAGGAAGCTGGGATCTACATGGGTCAAGATCAGCAACAGTGTGTGATCCCCTCAGAAGACTGTAATGATATGTTTGGTGGTGCCGACCAGAAGGGCTACCAAGGAGCAGGTTGAGCTGATGTCTGTGGATTCAGTTGGTAATTTTCACACTGAAGAGGAAAGGCACTAGTTTCTGGAGAAGGAAAGAGTACAAGGCTCTGTCTTGGTGTCCTTTGAGAGAGTGAGGGTACAGGGCAGGCACAGAAGACAGGAGGCCAAGTGAGGGTTTTAGGGGGTAAAAAACAAGAGATTTTGTGCCAGTCTTTTTGTCTCTGTCACTTAGACTCATTTGGGCTGGGCCATCCTGGATCCATGATCTAGGTGCTTCCACTGTTTGCCTGGTCTGGGTGACCAGTGAACTGTGGCTTCGATGTTGGGAACTCATCCCCAGGAACCCCAATACTGCTTTCAGGGGACCAGGAGGGATCCAATGTCTGGGTGCTGGAGAGGAAAGTCCCTGGACCTGGTGATCTCCATTCACTGTCATATCTGTCTAGTGCTGGGGTTCCAGGTTTCCTGACTGTCAGGACAGGGAAACAGCTGTAGGGGTACCAGATCTATTGGCCCCCAAATGTCCCAAGAATCCTGAAGATGCCTGAAGGGGAGCAGGAGGTATCATATATGTGGCTGCAAGAATGGAGGTTCCCTAGTCCTGGGGTTCCACAGTCACTGGCATAAGCCTAAAGTTTAGGGCCCCCATGGTTCATTGCTCTCAGACCTGGGAAACAGCCATGGAGGGGCCTGGATGCAATTGACCATAACTGTATCAGGAATACTAAAGCTCCCTTGAGGGGCGCATGGACCATCTGATGTCTGGTTGCTGGAGTGGAGGTTCCTGGACCTGGGGCTCCTCACTGGCTGGATGTGCAGAAAGTGCAGGCGCTCCAAAATTTGTGCCTTTCAAACTAAGGAGATGGCCCTGGAGGCCTGGGTCCAATTGGCCTCAACCAAATGCTATGCCCCTCTAATACAGTGCAGATTGGTCACCACCATCTTGGAATCCCCACAGACCACACTTAGAACAATTTCAGTAGAAATTGAAGACTGCAAGTCTAGCTCCAAAAGCAGTTGGAGATATACTGAGAAAAACTACCTTTAAGTTCATCATGTATGAGATAAATGGTACATTAACAAGATTCATCAAAGCCACAAGTCTCTCACATACCAAGGGGAGAGATCACAAATACAGAAATCAGGGTAATGACACCTATCACCACTGTTTGCAATTCTTAGATGGACAGATATGCAGAGCTAGTCTAACCTCGGAATAAGGCTGCCTTTGCCTTTAGGTAGATCGACTCAATAAAGGAAAAGGAGTTCATTGCAGCTACCCACGTCTGCTTTCTTTCTCAGAACTGTGACATCAATATAGAAAATTCCCTTCGAAACTTTGTTTTTATTTCATGTGCATTGATGTATTGTGATAGTGATGGACCCTGGAGTTCTAGGCAGCTGTAAGATGCCATGTGGTTGTTGGGATAAAACCCAGGTCATCTGGAAGACTGGTCACTGCTTCAAACCACTGAGCACTCTGAACCTGAGAAAGCCACTTTGTTAAGCTTTAAATGTCTTTCAGATATACGGATGATTTGTGTTCATGTGTCTATGTAACCTACTTAAAATGGCCAAAGTGGGTACCAGATACCATGGAAATGCATTTAGAGGATACTTGCTGGCTAGCAAGTGATATCTGAAATGGAACTTGTGTTCTGTAACAACAACCAGTGCTGTTAACTTCCATGCTATCTCCAGCCACCATTTATTTAAAACTTTTTCTACAGATGTTAATTAAAATATTTTACACCATTTCCCCTTTCCTTCTCTTTTCTCCATGCCTTTCTGAATTCTCTCCTTCCAATGTCTTAAAAAAGAATGTGTGAATAAGTGTGGACCTGCATATATATATATATATATATATATATATATATATATATATATATATTACTAATTCTATTCCTATTGGTTGTGAGGATAAGGTATAAGGTTTCTGTGCTGAACCCTTTGTGTAGGATATATAATTAATTATGGAGTGTATCCCTACTAATCCCACAACTTGGATGGAGTTCTAGTCTCCAATGCCCACAGGAGTCTAACCCTGAATTGAGGTAAGCTGTCTTGGACAGGAAACATTAGAAAACACAGGGTGACAAATTCCTTAGATAACACATGGTGCTGGAATGGCCCTGATGTTCTGGAGCTGTGGGGAGGACTATGGACATTGGTCTTAGCCAATCAGTCCCCTTTGTTCTGTGGACCTCCCATTATACTATTGACCTGGGATATTTCCTTGGACTACTTTGACATCTTGAAAGTCCTGCCTCTTCTTTCTGAACACCATGACTACAGGCCTGTGTTACCATGCCTGGCTTGGATGGTTTCAACCTCATTGATTTACTAGAATGTTGGGATGAGTGTAATGGGTTCTTACACTTAACTATATTGAGAATCTCCTTATGTCTGTGAGGCTACTTTTCACTATCTGTTGAATTAAGAACAGAATTCCAATCTATTTTGATGTGTCATAAAATCTCAATGTGAAAGAAAAAAACAATAATTTTCTTTATACTTAAAGGAGAGGATTTTAAGCCAAACAACTGCAACTGATCAATGCTTTTTTCCATTACTGGACTAAGGGACAGAGTCTGTGTCCTGCCTACCATGACCATTTGGATTCAGCAATTTACTATCAATAAGCCCACAGAATAAACTGAATTATTGAGGTAGACCATGCCGAACTCTACTGCAGGTACTAGGGAGGAAAGGTAAGCAGATCTATTATGTACACTAAGTTCAAGGTCAGCCTGGAATTTATAGTGAGACTATTATTTCAAATAAAAAAGAGAAATCAATGTTTGAAAATGAAAATACATTTAATTAAGCTATTCGTTTATTACAGTTTATTCCCTTTGTATCATGGCTGTATCCACTTACAATTCTGACAATTTCCAGCCAGCTTCCCAATCTCCCCCATACACCTTCCCTAGTCCTCATATAGGAAGCTAGGGAAAAATCAAAAACAATGGTTAAAACACAAATTATTAATAAAAACTGGAAACATATTCACATATTTATTTAGTGTGACAAATTTTGACCAGTGATAAATATATAATGTTATGCTGTTTCTTTCTTCCCACAGGTAATATTTGCTAATTGAAGACATGGTAAAGTATTTAATTGCAAGCTTATGCAAACAGTTCTCAGGGGGTTCCCAGTTCCCAAGGAATAAGGCCATGAAAGCTACCATAGAGGAATCCTAAATGTGGGCAAAGAGAAGGGTGGAGAGAGAGAAAGAGAGAGAAAGAGAGAGAGAGAGAGAGAGAGAGAGAGAGAGAACAAACAGAAAACAGAGAAAGAGAAGAAAAGCATATAGAAGAAAATAAAATATCTGGGTACCTCTGGGAGAGGGCAGGCCCATTCTACTGGACTGAAAATTTAAGGGTTGAGGTGGCTAATGCCAATCATACCCTTTAGAAGGTAGGGACTGAAGTATCCTGGGAGAAACTTGAAGCAAGAAAACCTTCTGTCAAAAAGGCACCTCAGCAGCTTGTCTTATGTGTGAAGTACAACATATGGTTAAACGTTCATCCTTTAGATTTAATAGGTTTAGAGAGCAGAGATACACAACTAAGTAATCTCTCCAAGCCATACATTAAAATCTTCCTGCCTATAAGTTGCTCCTTCATTCTCAGCTTATTTCTCTCTTGCAAGGTATTCAAAGAATGACATAATGCTATTGAGCACAAAATAGCTCATCTAGGGGAATAGGTCTTTTCATTAATGACATTCCAGACCAGATTTTAATTTCATGGAGTCCATTGATTTATTAGATGTTCACCTAAGGGAGATATAGGAATGTTTATTCAGAATATCCCTATTCCTGCCAAGCAGAGAGTTTGCAGTGATGACAGATGGGGGAGAGAGATTTAAAATCAATTTGAGACCACCAACTGGCAGCCTATATGGTATTCTGACTGACATACATATACATTATCTGAGAAGACAAGGAAAGAGTGAAAGAACTGGAGAGTTGACCCACAATAGCTGAATAGATACAGAGACTACAGGAGGAGGCAGCTTGTGCTCAGGTACAGACCTAGAATTAATTGCTCTCTGGGACTTTTATCCTTTCTTTAACATCCAAATCTACTTCCCTTTCTTTAACCACCCAAATCTCCTTCTCCATGTCTCTTCGGTCTCTGTAAATGCCTGATTTCTCCAGCCTTCTATTGACATCTGTTTGAATCTCAGGCTCCCCTGACAACAACCTTCACAGCACCTGCAGTCTTCACCACTTAGGGCTCCTAACAGAATGTTTGTGTGCATCAGGGAAGCAGAATACAATCCACTTCAGAAAAGTTGGTCTTCATGCCTTCAAATTCTTCTTCACTTTTTACACTAGGTATCATCTCAAGCAGGTGCCCTTGTGGGCTCTCATTGCTGCCTATTTACCACGTGTGGGATAAACTCAGTCTGGTGGTTTTGGTCAAGTGGTCATGCACTTTTTAAACACTTGTAGTCTCAGTTTCTATCCTGATAATTTTGGATACTTCCATATTTTTGTGAAGATATTGGATTAGAAACTTCTTTCAGCACCAAGCCTAAGTTAATTTTTATGCTCTCAATCTTCTCTTTCTTCTGGGTCATCAGGGATGAGTTAAAGATGAATTTAGGATTAACCTTTCACACCTCAAAAGGCTATTCATGACACGTTTATGGGGCCAAATTCATGGCTCAGCACCTAGGAGAACTGGCTGCACTCTCTCATTTTCAAACAAATTTTATCCTTTAAATTGCCCTGAATCCCTCAATTATTACATGATAGTATGTTTACAATGTAAAAAGAAGACAGTATTTTATTGATGTAATATCTCAACTAATCTAATTTGAGCATCAGGGAAATAGAGCTGTAGGAAAGGATTTTGGTGTCCAAAGCTGGCAATCAGTCCTCAATCATCACATTAAGAAGGCCAAAGGAGTTCCAACAAACTTGTCTCCCACTCTGTACATATCAGTCATGGCCTAAAACCCCATAATGACCTTACACACACACCAGAAATGTTTCTTTTTAAGTAAATATCCTTGCTGTTACTTTATCTATAACCTTTATATTACATATTTCCTATAGAATGCAGTACTTTAAGATGAAATGACATATGGATAATTCGGAGGAACATATGGATTCACAGAATCCAATCTCATGTATATATTCATATCACATCAAGCTATGTAGTGAGATGCAGTTGATGGATGATTAGACCACTTCATTACATCTCCAGGATAGTTCAAAACACAAAGCTTTGAGTTAACAAAATGGACACATTCTTACAGTTTCTCTTCAGTATGTTTCATTCATGAAAGTGAAGCCTATAGAAATTTACAAAGGCTTCATCCCATGAATATATTCATAAGGACTTCTCTTGAGTATGATTTCTTTTATGGCTTTGAAAATTTGTGACATGCAAAGGCTTTACTAGTTATAGTCATACAGTTTATTTCTAGTATGAAATCATTCATGCCTTTGGATATCATATCAATGTGCAGAGGCTTTACCACACTGATTAAATTCTTGGAGGTTCTCTCCAGTATGTGTTCTTTTATGTACTTGAAGACTACTGAATTGTGAAAAGGCTTTACCACCTTGATTACATTGAAAATGTTTCTCTCCAGTATGAATCCTTTCATGCCTCTGGAGGTAGCAGCAAAATGCAAAGGCTTTACCTCATTGATTACATTCATAGGTTTTCTCCTCAGTATGTGTTCTTTTATGCTTTTTGATATTTCCGTGTTGTAAAAAACCTTTCTCACACTGAGTACATTCGTAGGGTTTGGCTCCAGTATGAATTCTTTCATGTCTGTAAAGGTTGCACCAATGTGCCAAGGCTTTACCACATAGATTACATTCATGGGGTTTCTCTCAAAGATGTATTCTTTTATGCCTTTGGAGATGTCCATGTCGGGAAAAGTCTTTTCCACACTGATTACATTTGAAGGGTTTCTCTCCAGTATGTGTTCTTTTATGTACTTGGAGATATCCGTGTTGTGAAAAGGCTTTACCACACTGATTACATTCATAGGGTTTCTCTCCACTATGTGTTCTTTTATGTAGTTTGAGATTACTGTTATCTGAAAAGGCTTTCCCACACTGATTACATTCGTAGGGTTTCTCTCCAGTATGTGTTCTTTTATGTGTTTGGAGACTTTTACAACATGCAAAGGCTTTACCACATTGATTGCATTTGTAGGGTTTCTCTCCAGTATGTGTTTTATTATGTACTTGGAGATGTCCGTGTTGTGAAAAGGCTTTACCACACTGATTACATTCATAGGGTTTCTCTCCAGTATGTGTTCTTTTATGCTTTTGGAGATATACGTGTTGTGAAAAGGCTTTCCCACACTGATTACATTCGTAGGGTTTCTCTCCAGTATGTGTTCTTTTATGCCTCTGGAGAGTTCCGTGTTGTGAAAAGGCTTTACCACACTGATTGCATTTGTAGGGTTTCTCTCCAGTATGTGTTCTTTTATGCAGTTGGAGACTACTGGGTTGGGAAAAGGCTTTACCACACTGTTTACATTCATAGAGTTTCTCGTAAATATGTATTCTTTTCTTTTTCAAAAAGATAATTCAGATATATGTAAACTTTCCCATATTAATTACTCTGATGAATCTTTTTTAAACGATTTATTTACTTATTATTTATACTGTGTTCTGCCTGCATTTTATATGAGGACACAGGATCTTATTATAGATGGTT
This sequence comes from Meriones psammophilus, assembly GCA_036365155.1. Classification (NCBI taxonomy): domain Eukaryota; kingdom Metazoa; phylum Chordata; class Mammalia; order Rodentia; family Muridae; genus Meriones; species Meriones psammophilus. The sequence goes on from JAEOAE010002567.1 coordinate 51,200, forward strand.
ACAAGCCACAATGTGGTTGGTTGAGAAATGAACTCAGGACCTTGGAAGAACAGCCAGTGCTCTCAACCTCTGAGCCATCTCTCCAGTCACTGATGAATCTTTATGTCAGTGTAAATTATGTTTGCAATTTGGTTTAATCTTAAAATGAAGTTACATCTTAACCTTTTATCACTTTCTTTACAGTCATAGTTTCCCCTTGATTGTGGATTTCTGTACCTTACAAGATACCTTTGATGGTAAGAAACTTCATTACCTGGCTCACTGATAGCATCATTTTTCTATAAGTCTTTTTTCACATATTTAAAAAGACCTAGAAGGAGTCAGCTTTACCACAGGGACTGCACTCATAAATTTTCCTATAGTTGTAATTACACTGCATTTATAAAGGGAACCAAAATAAACAAACCAATTTCCACAGGGCCAGTAATCATAGCAGGTTTCTGTTGTATGATTTCTTTGGCTATATTTCCATTGTACTTGGAAATCAATTAATTAAGTATATTAGTTTAATTTTTAACAGTCCTCTGCTTTGAGTAGACTTTCTGAAGGTGATAGGAGTTCATAATTCATTCTTTATTAATCATGAATAGATGAATGAACACATGAAAAAATATAAATTTATAGTATTGTCACTATCATGTTTCCTATTGTACACATGTACAGGATAGTTTAGAATGCAGTAGTCTATGATGATGTGCATCTGGAAAAACCCAACCAGGAAAAGTGGGCATTGCTGGATCCTTCCCAAAAGCATCTCTACACAGATGTAATGATGGAGATCTACAAGATCATCACTTCTCTTGAGGAGATAAGAAATATTCTTTAACAATTCTCTGCAGAGTGGAGGGAATTTTATGAATGAAGGGGAAGATAGCAAGGGGAGGACAGGAGCTCCACAGGGAGAACAATTGAATCAATATATTTGGGCACAGGGGTCTTTTCTAAGACTAATACTCCAACCAAGGACAATTCAGGAATATAACCTAGAACCCCTGCTCAGATATAGCCCATGGCAGCTCAGTGTCCAAGTGAAATTCCCTAGTAATAGGAACAGGAATTGTCTCTGATATGAACTCAGTCGCTAGCTCTTTGACTAACCCTTGCTCTGGGCAGAACATCCTTGGCAGGCCACAAAGGAGGACAATGTAGCCTGTCCTGATGTAACCTGGGAAGCTAGGGTCAGACTGAAGGGGAGGAGGGACTCACATATCAGTGGACTTGAGGAGGGTCTTGAGAGGATATGAGAAAGGGAGGGAGAATTGGGAGGTAATAGGGTACAGCTGGGATACAATGTGAATGAACTGTAATTAATATTAAAATATAAATAAAAACGGAAGAACAACAAATGAAACATTTCCACATACACACAATTTTGCTTTTTGTTCTTCAAAGACATGGGGATTATGGTTCCTCCACAACATTATTATTGACCCTCATAATTTCCATCTGATTAAACTTCGAAACCTTACTTCAGATATTTGAGTAACATAACCTTTGGTATGGAATATTTGCTCATCAGTAGGTTTTGTACACACAATTATCACCTATTTTATGAGTATGCTGTTTATAATATGAGTGGTGAGAGAGGCTCAACAAATAGGGATTTCTACAGAGTATCTGCAAAGTGCATATGATTAATGATTTATTATTTGTAGAGGAATTTTAATTTAGAACATGGCTGCTCTGTCAAAAGACCCCATCCAAATACCTTCTATGTCAATGTGATCTGGCTAGAATACAAACATGACTTTAATCCAGGAGACAGAGGCAAGCAGATCTGACTTCAATGCCAGCCTGGTATAGAGCAATGTCCAGTAAAGAAAAGCTTGGATTCAGGCATGGTGGTACATGCTTTTAATCCTAAACTATGGGTGTAAAAATAGCAGGTAGAAGGAAGCACCCATATTTGAAAGTGCTGTCTAATTCAGTGGCAGCAAAGGGGACAAATTCAGAGAAATATTTGACAGAATAGGATACATGTATCTGTCATGAGAAGAGAGAGAAAAATGATGATCCTTAAAGTGGCAGTACATGGAGAGAGGAGAGAGTTTTACTGGGATATTAATAAAAAGACAGGATGGAGAGAGAGAACTAAGGTGAAGATCAAATGAAGCAGAGAATAAAAAAGAGCTGAAGATTAGAAAAGACTGATGGAGTTAGTTTGAGACTAAACAATGCAATTTAGAATTCAGGACAAAAGCCAAATTAAGCAGTAATTCTCAAGGCCAGAAAATCTTCTAGGCCAAAGAAAGAGTGTATGGAACCTAGAAGCTGCCCTGCCCAGGCCTATGGTGGCAGACAGAGGGGCATTAATTTTCAGAGATCATAATTTCTAGATTGACTAAATGTCATTTGTACATTAATATCTATTTAGCAAGGGTTTCACTGTCTTCTTTTGCATTGAAATGCCTGGCAAACATAAATAATATAATATACCTAACAGTGAGGAACATGGGTTTGGGAGAATTTAATGTTCTTTACTACTTTTAAAGTGGTGTTTGTTTTTCCTCTGTTGCTTTTTTTTTTAAATTTCTGGGACACATTAAAATTTATTCACAGAGCTGGAGAGCTGGCTCAGAGGTTAAGAGCACTGGCTGGGGGGGAGGGGCAAGATGGTGGCACCGGGAGGATTCTCATTCTGAGTAGCAGCAGCAGGATCAGCACAGTGACCAGTAATCAGAATGCGCAGCCATAAAACACAGTCATTGTGTTTCCCAGGATCCCCAGGAACCACCAGAAAATAACCCCAAACACCTACAATAGCACAATGGGTAGAGGCCAGCATAAAAGCTCAAGCAACAAAAGACAGAGCAATAGGGCATCCCCAGAACCCAGTTACCCAGGGACAAGTAGCCCTGGACACCCCAGCATAACTGAAATCCAAGAAGATGACCTAACAACCATGCTCATGAAGATGATGACAGAGGAAACAGATAAGATATGTAAAGACATAGAGGAAGATAAACTCAAACAGATTATTGCCATCCGTAAAGAAACAGAGGAAGCTGCAGCCAAACAGTTTATGGCCTTTAGAAAGGAAATGCTTAAAGCACTGAATGAAATAAAAGAAACAGAGTTGAAGGAACTAAAAGAAAAACAGGAAAGTACAATCAGACAGGTGAAGGAAGTAAACAAAACAACTCAAGACCTTAAGATAGAATTGGAAAAATTAAAGAAAACACAAATGGAAGAAATAATGGAAAGGAAGAATCTAGGGAAGAAAACAGGAACTACAGAGGTAAGCATATCCAACAGACTACAAGAGATGGAAGAAAGAATCTCAGGTGTAGAAGATACAATGGAAGAAATCGATGTATCTGTCAAAGAAAATGTTAAATCCGAAAAATTCCTGACATAGACCATCCAAGAAATCCAGGACAATATGAAAAGACAAAACCTAAGAATAATAGGTATAGAGGAAAAAGAAGACTCCCTTTTCCAAGGCCCAGAAAATATTTTCAACAAAATCATTGAAGAAAATTTCCCCAAGCTAAAGGAGAGGCCAATTAAAATACATGAGGCCTACAGAACACCCAACAAATTTGACCAGAAAAGAAAATCCTCCCGCCACATAATAATCAAAACAGTAAGTATACAGAACAAAGAAAAAAATACAAAAAGCTGCAAGGGAAAAAGGCCAAGTAACATATAATGGCAAACCCATTAGAATCACACCTGACTTTTCAACAGAAACTATGAAAGCCAGAAGGGCCTGGACAGATATCATGCAGACTCTAAGAGAACACAGATGTCAGCCTAGGCTACTATACCCCACAAAACTCTCAGTCCTCATAGATGGAGAAAACAAGATATTTAATGACAAAAACAAATTTCATCAATACCTACAAACAAATCCAGCATTACATAAGACACTAAAAGGGAAAATACGACCCAGGAAAACTAGCTACATTCAAGAAAACACAGGAAATAAATAACCTCACTTCAGTAAAACAAAAAGCAACCAAGCACACAACCTGATGACCACAGTCAACATCAAAATCAAGACATCTAACAGCCACTGGTCATTGATCTCTCTCAACAACAATGGACTCAACTCTCCAATAAAAAGACACAGATTAACAGAATGGAAACGTAAACAAAACCCAGCAATCTGTTGCATACAAGAAACACACCTAAGACACAAAGATAGACATTACCTAAGGGTAAAGGTTGGAAGACAACTTTCCAAGCAAATGGACCCAAGAAGCAAGCAGGAGTAGCCATTCTAATATCTGATAAAATAGACTTTCAACCAAAATTAATCAAAAGGGATGGGGAAGGACACTTCATACTCATCAAGGGAAAATTCCACCAGGAAGACATCAAAATCCTGAACATCTATGCCCCAAATACAAGAGCACCCACATTTGTTAAAGAAACATTGATAAAATTTAAAGCACATATAGATCCCCACACATTAATAGTGGGAGACTTCAACACCGCACTCTCAACAAAGGACAGGTTAACAAAACAGAAATTAAGCAAAGAAACAATGTCTCTGACAGAGGTCATGAATCAAATGGACCTAACAGACATTTACACAACTTTACACCCAAACACAAAAGAATTTACCTTCTTCTCAGCACCTCATGGAACCTTCTCCAAAATAGACCATATAGTGGGTCACAAAGCAAGCCTCAACAGATACAAGAAGATTGAAATAATTCCTTGTATCTTGTCTGATCACCATGGAATAAAGCTGGACCTCAACAATAACAGAAATAGCAAAAAGCCTACACACACATGGAAACTGAACAACTTGTTACTAAATGACAGCTGGGTCAGGGAAGAAATAAAGAAAGGAATTAAAGTCTTCCTAGAACTCAATGAAAATGAAGACACAACATACCCAAACTTGTGGGACACAATGAAAGCAGTGCTAAGAGGAAAGTTCATAGCACTAAGTGCCTTCAAGAAGAAATTCGAGACAGCTCATTCAAGCACCTTAGTGGCTCACTTAAAAACCCTAGAAAAAGAAGAAGCAGACACACCAAGAAGGAGTAGAGGGCTGGAAATAATCAAACTCAGGGCTGAAATCAATCAATTGGAAGCAAACAAAACAATTCGAAGAATCAATGAAACCAAGAGCTGGTTCTTTGAGAAAATCAACAAGATCGACAAACCCTGAGCCAACCTAACTAAAAGGCAGAGAGACACCACCCAAATCAACAAAATCAGAAATGAAAAGGGGGATATAACTACAGACACTGAGGAAATCCAAGCAATTATTAGGACTTACTTCAAAAGTCTTTATGCCACAAAATTTGAAAATCTAAATGAAATGGACAGTTTTCTTGATCGATTTGACTTACCAAAGCTGAATCAGGACCAGGTAAATCAACTAAATAGTCATATATCCCCCAAAGAAATAGAAGCAGTCATCAAAAGTATCCCATCCAAAAAAAAAGCCCAGGACCAGATGGCTTCAGCGCAGAATTCTACCAGACCTTCAAAGAAGAGCTAACACCAATTCTCTTCAAACTATTCCAAAAAATAGAAACAGAAGGAACATTACCAAACTCATTCTATGAAGCCACAGTCACCTCGGTACCTAAACCTCACAAAGACTCAACAAAGAAAGAGAATTTCAGGCCAATCTTCATTATGAACATTGATGCAAAAACAATAAAATACTTGCAAACCAAATCCAAAAACACATTAAAGATATTATCCACTATGACCAAGTAGGCTTCATCCCAGGTATGCAGGGGTGGTTCAATATACGGAAATCCATCAATGTGATCCACCATATTAACAAACTGAAAGGAAAAAAAAAAAAAAAAAAAAAAAAACACATGATAATCTCCTAGATGCTGAAAAAAGCATTTGACAAAATCCAACATCCATTCATGTTTAAAGTATTGAGAGATCAGGATACAAGGCACATATCTAAACATAGTAAAGGCGATATACAGCAAGCCTATAGCCAACATCACATTGAATGGAGAGAAACTTAAAGCAATCCCACTAAAATCAGGGAGAAGACAAGGCTGCTCATTCTCTCCCTATCTCTTCAACATAGTGCTGGAAGTCCTTGCTAGAGCAATAAGACAGTTGAAGGAGATCAAGGGGATACAAATTGGAAAGGAAGAAGTCAAATTATCACTATTTACAGATGATATGATAGTATACGTGAGTGACCCCAAAAACTCTAACAGGGAACTCCTACAGATGATAAACACCTTCAGCAAAGTGGCCGGATACAAAATTAACTCAAAAAAAACAGTAGCCCTCCTGTATACAAAAGACAAAAGGGCTGAGAAAGAAATTAGGGAAATAACACCCTTCATAATAGCCACAAATGACATAAGGTACCTCGGAGTAACCCTAACCAAGGAAGTCAAAGACTTGTATGAAAAAAATTTCAAATCTCTGAAGAAAGAATTAGAAGAAGATATGAGAAGATGGAAAGATCTCCCATGCTCATGGCTTGGCAAGATTAACATAGTAAAAATGGCCATCTTACCAAACGCAATCTATAGATTCAATGCAATGCCCATCAAATTACCAACACAATTCTTTACAGACCTAGAAAGAAAAATTCTCAACTTCATATGGAAAAACAAGAAACCCAGAATTGCTAAAACAATCCTCTACAATAAAAGATCTTCTGGAGGTATCTCCATCCCTGATATTAAGTTGTACTATAGAGAAACAGTTTTAAAAACTGCATGGTACTGGCATAGAAACAGAATGGTGGATCAATGGAACCAAACAGAGGACCCAGAAATAAACCCACACACTTATGGACACCTGATCTTTGACAAAGACGCCAAAACCATTCAGTGGAAAAAAGATAGCATCTTCAACAAATGGTGCTGGTCCAACTGAATGTCTACATGTAGAAAAATGAAAATAGATCCATACTTATCACCCTGCACAAAACTGAAGTCTAAGTGGATCAAAGACCTCAACATAAAATGAGACACATTAAATCGGCTTGAAAAAAAAAAAAGTGGGAAATACCCTAGAACTCATTGGAACAGGAGAAAACTTCCTGAACAGAACACCAACAGCACAGGCTCTAAGGGCAACAATCGATAAATGGGACCTCATGAAACTGAAAAGCTTCTGCAAAGCAAAGGACACCGTCATCAAAACAATGCGACTGCATACAGATAGGGAAAGAATCTTCACCAACCCTTTATCTGACAGAGGACTCATATCCAGTATATATAAAGAAAAGCAGCAAACCAAGTAATCCACTTAAAAAATGGGGAACAGAGCTAAACAGAGAATTCTCTGTAGAGGAATACTGAATGGCAGAGAAGCACTTAAAGAAATGCTCAACCTCATTTGCCATCAGCGAAATGCAAATCAAAACAACCCTGACATTTCACCTTACGCCCATGAGAATGGCCAAGATCAAAAACTCAAGTGACAACACATGCTGGAGAGGTTGTGGAGAAAGGGGAACCCTTCTCCACTGCTGGTGGGAATGTAAACTTGTACAACCACTCTGGAAATCAATCTGGCACTTTCTCAGACAACTACGAATAGCGCTTCCTCAAGATCCAGCCATACCACTCCTGGGCATATATCCAAAAGAGGCTCAAGTACACAAAAAGGACATTTGCTCAACCATGTTTGTAGCAGCTTTATTTGTAATAGCCAGAAGCTGGAAACAGCCCAGATGCCCCTCAACTGAAGAATGGATGCAGAAATTGTAGTACATCTACACAATGGAATATTACTCAGCAATGAAAAATAAGGAAATCATAAAATTTGCAGGGAAATGGTGGGATCTGGAAAGGATCATCCTGAGTGAGTTGTCCCAGAAGCAAAAAGACACACATGGTATATACTCACTCATATAGACATACAACATAGGACAAACCCACTAAAACCTGTGCATCTAAAGAAACTAAGCAAGAGAGAGGACCCTAACTAAAATGTCTAATTCCCATCCGGAAAGGCAAAGAGGATGGACATCAGAAGAAGAAGAAAACAGGAAACAACCTAGGAACCTACCACAGAGGGCCTCTGAAAGCCTCTGCCCTACAGACTATCAAAGCAGATGCTGAGCCTGATGGGCAACTGTTGGGCAGAGTGAATGGAATTTTAGGTAAGAACTGGGAAATAGTAAGAGCTGGAGAGGACAGCGTCTCCACAAGAAGAGCAACAGAACAAGAAAATTTGAACACAGGGAACTTCCCAGAGACTCATACTCCAACCAAGGACTATTCATAGAGATAACCCAGAACCCCTGCACAGATGTAGCCCATGGCAGTTCAGAGTCCAATTGGGTTACATAGTAATGTGAAGAGGGACTGCCTGTGACATAATCTGATTGGCCTGCTCTTTGATCACCTCCCCCTGGGGGGAGCAGCCTTACAAGGCCATAGTAGAGGACAATGCAGCCACTTTTGATGTGAACTGATAGACTAAGATCAGAAAGGAGAGGAGAGGAGAGGAGAACCTCCCCTATCAGTGGACTTGGGGAGTGGCATGCATGCAGAGGGAGGAGGGAGGTAGGATTGGGAGGGGAGGAGGGAGGGGCTTATGGGGGGATTCAGAATGAATAAAGTGTAATTGATAAAAAATAAAAAAAAAAGAGCACTGGCTGTTCTTACAGAGGTCCTGAGTTCAATTACCTAAAACCACATGGCGGCTCACAAACATCTATAATGAGATCCCATGCCCTCTTCTGTTGGGCATGCATATGTGCAGGCAGAATAATATATAAATAATGAATAAATAAATCATCTTTAAAAATTTCTTCATAGGCATATTTATATAAGCTTCCATGAGTAATTACCTTCCATATCCAGTAGATAGTTGATAGTGTTCATCAGTATTATGCTCTTCCCAATTGTAGCCTGAAATATGGACCAGAAAGTGAATGAGAGAGGATTAAAAATTAGACAAAATTTAAGTTTCTATATTCAGTGAACCTTAGAAACATGCCTGATTTTTTCGTCCTCAATCCAAGTGAACTTATATAAGAACATCAATAAGAAAAGTCAACAGTAACAACAGTTGTCCCCTTTACCTGAATAGAGAAAGAAAATTCACTGTCTTACCTATAGCTGTAAGGTGCTTGCAGGTCTCTATCATCACATCTTTGTAGAGACTCTTCTGGGAAGGATCCAGCAAGGCCCACTCTTCCTGAGTGAAGTTCACATTCACATCAGCATAGGTAATTGAATTCTAAATGATCCCACACATGAGGATAGCAGAAAGCACAATGGTGAGAACAGTGTAAATGCATACTTCATTGACAATATATTCATATAATTCTGGTGATTCCCTGACATTTCCTGAACCAGAAGTTTCAATGTACTCATCAAGTCATTTTAGAAGGAAACTAAATGAGGAGGTTCACCAAAATTCTGCAACCTTTGAATAGAATGCAGTCTTTAAAGAGAAATGAAAAGTAACAGACATAAAAGAAAGCAAGACAAGCTAATAGATGAAAAGTACAGAACGCAGATATGCATGCACAATTAGTAACTACAAAATTTAGGAGCACGCAGGATGAACTGGTTGAAGACTTTAATTCCAGCACTCAGGAGGCAGAGGTATGTGTATCTCATTGAGTCAAAGGCCAGCCTAGTCTCTGAAACAAGTTTCATGACATGCAGAGGTAAATTTAAGACCTGAATCCACCGCAATCATTCAAATAAGAAAGATAAGAAAGATACAAAGAACTCCATGGTATTTCTGAAGTTCCTACAAAGAATTATATATTCACAACATTTCTGTATCTATCTTTCAGAAACCTGAAGTGTCCCAGCTTAAACTGTAATATTAATGAAAGCTAACTAAAAGGGAATGCATGTTCAAACATGTACAAATGGACAGATGAAAACATTAGTACTGGAATAGTTGGTCATAAATGAGCAACATAAGCAGTTGCGGGGGCTCAGCAATGAAAAACTCTTGTTGGTCTTGCCAATAACTGGGCTCAATTGCCAGTGCTTACATGGAGGCTCACAACTACCCATTACTTTAAATTCTGAAGTTCTAAGGCCAGTCAGCTGCTGACTATTGTGAGGACCAGGTACAAAAGAGTTGCATAGTCACACATACAGCAAAAATATTAGTAATATTCAATCACTTAAAAGAAAACAAGAAGCAGGAAGAACCAGACTTGCCTGCAATCCAATGACTCAGAAGACTCACGCATTATTAATGTTATGAATACAAGACATCCTGAGAAACAGAATATACTCTCTACCAAATATCAAAATTCAAGTGTGGATGTGGATGAAGATCAGCATAGTAGCATATGCTTGACATGTACAAAAACCTACATACCACATTCATCAGCAAACATATGAAAACAAAAACTCCCAGGCATATTGGGTCACATTGAATCCCAGCTCTCTGGAGCCAGAGTGAGGTGGACCTCTAAGTTTGAGGTAGATCTGGATTGCATACCTACATCCAGGACAGCCAAACCTACACAAAACCTTGGTCTTGAAAACAAAAAAAGACAGATGGGATGTGCATTGAACGTATGACAGAGTCACTGAAATCTGAAAGACTAATAGCAGAAAAGCAAAGAAAAACCTTTGGCAGATACAGGGAATCATAAGAAAAAATAGTATGTGCCAATGAGCTCCATTGACCAAATATATCTTTGCACAGGGTCTTTCTTGACTGATTCCAAGGATGTATGGACAAACTAGAACCTCCATCAGATTTGGTAGCTCAGTAACCAATTGGTTTCCCAAAGTGAGGGGAACAAGGACTATTTCTAACAGGAACTCAATGAGCTCCCCACCCCAAAGGAGGATAGTCCCGTTAGGCCACAGAGGAGGGCTTTGAGTCCTGATAAAAGAAAACCTTGGTCTTGAAATACAATATGAATGGGGAGGAGGGGGACTATCAGAAAGAGGGAAATGGATGGGATACAATGGAGAGGCACACGGTGGAGATGAGGGAGGGAAAAACCTAACATGAAAAAAAGTAAAAACCTCAGGATACCAAAATAGCTTAGCAATGAATAGCAATTTCTTTGACTCTTTCTTGTGATTTAGAGATAGACTGGATAATGATGAAGCTCACCTGGGCATGAGAAGGAAACAAAATGATCAGGTTCAATCACAACACAGTAGACAGAAACAAAAGGAAATGGTTTGAGATTATAGACACTCAAATCCAATCCCCAGTGAGAAATCTAGACAGGTTCCTCTTACAAAACCTTTAATACCTTCCTCCAAAGAAGCACACAAAAAAGAAATAAATATTCAATGCTATTCTCCTACTTTACTCTGTGGACCTTTTCCACTCTCTGTTACTAAAGACCAATTCTCATGGTTGCCCCTAGCACTCCAAAAGAACAGCAGTGGCAGCTCCCCTTTCCTGTGTCCAAGTCTCCTGTGGATTACACACTCCCACTCTCTGTTTCGGGAACCCACTCCCAAGTCTTCAGGTCAACCATAGGCCATGCTTGCATAGAGACCAAGGCAGTGTACCAGGGATCTTCCCCATCTTTGTTACAGCACACTCAATTCTCAGGATCTTGCCTAGTGACCAAGAGAACATATGTGGCACCATCCACTCCATACCATCCCAGCAAGCCTAACACCTTGAACACACTAGACAAGCAGGTCATTAAAAAAGTAACACGGCAACAACGCACTTTCTGAAACTTGAGAGCCCTAACAGAATCCCAAGAACAAAACTCCCACACAACAAGAGAGCACTTGGACCTATAATCCAAAAAATAGAAAGAGAAGATAAAGAAACAATGAAACAAAGGGTTGGTTCTTTGTGAAAAACAAACAAGATAAACAAACCCTTACCTAAACAAAATTAAAGACAGAGAGGAAATATCCAAAATAATAGAATCAGCAATTGTATTAAAATTTTTGTTTCTTTAAAATCCCACTCATGTTATGTGAATGTGTTTTTTTTTAACCCCCGGTGTGGAGCACAAGGCTGCTTCAGTTTGACCACAGCTGTTACTTATGATTGTCTTGTGCTCTACAAGGCCTGTTGTTTTGTCACCTGCACATACTTTAATTCTGAGTCTTCTGGAGAGGGTACACATGCAGAGCAATGAGAGGACACTGGTTCTTTGAAGAAGAAAGAAGCTGCTGCTCTTCCTGATGCTGTTCACCCACACTGCTACTGTGTTTGTCATTGCTGGTTTGTTGGGCTGCTGGATATCCTGGTGACAAAAAGGAATTGCCCCAAACATCCTGACCACCCTAATCCACAGGAAGTAGTTAAAGAGACCTCTGTTTCTTTCCCCTCTAGCATTCTCTCTCCTTTACCAAATTGGGGTTTTGGAAGGAATAAGGGTTGTAAGGGAGGTATAGGTTTAAGAATCCAAATAAAGTGCTGAAGAGATGGCTCAGGTTAGGAGCACTGGCTCCTCTTCCAATAATCCCAAATCAAAGAGATTTAAACAAACAGTGCCATTTGTTGTTTGCTGTTTCAGTGGGCTTCTGGAATCCACACAACTGAGACAGGTATTGCACTAAAGAACGCAATAACCCTAATCAGCATTAAGTACCTGGAAATCTGCATTCCTTGTCTGTACTAACTGTTTTCTCTCCTAACAAGGGGTAGTGAGTGAAAGGGAGGTAGAGGTATTTAAGAACCAAGAATAAAGTAGGTATTTGAAAAGGAAAGTTTACAGTTTTGCTCTCAGTAATATCAAATATGAAAAACTAGTTGAAAAAAAAAAAAAAAAAAAATGTCACATTTTGTGTTCTTTCCATAGCTTAAATTGTGGCATTCCTGCTTATTTCATTCCAAAGCAATACTTTTGCTACCAAAAAAATATCCCATGCCTCAACCTTCAGGTCACCTGTGCCTGTGCCCTTACATTGAAATACCCACTACTGTGAGGCTACATCTGAAAGCCAGAACCCATTTGGGTTCTCCTGGACATATTTCATCAGACATAAGAGTGTTCCAAAGTCTGGAGATGAACTTCTGGAGGTATCTACGTACCTGACTTCAAGATATACTAAGAGTAATAGTAATAAAAACTGCATGGTACTGGCATAGAAGTAGGCTGGGTGATCAATGGAAACAAATCAAAGACCCAGAAATAAATCCACACACCCATTCACAATTGCTTTTGGACAAAGGAGCCAAAACCATACAATGGAAAAAGACAGCATCTTCAACAAATAGTGCTACTCAAAATACATGTCCACATGTAGAAAAATGCAAACAGATCCATATTTCTCACCCTGCACAAAACTCAATTCCAAGGGGAACAAAAACTTAAACATAAAGTCAGATTCACGAAAACTGCCAGAGGAGAAATTGTGTAACTCCCTTGAACTCACTGGTCCAAGAGACAACTTCCTGAATAGAACACCTGCAGTGCAGTCTCTAAAAGGTACAATTAATAAAAGGAACAAAAGCTTTTGTAAAGCAATTGACACTATGAACAAGAGGAAATGGCCATCTACAGATTGAGAAAAGGTCTTCACCACCCTCCATCTGACAAAGGGCTAATATCCAGAATTATATTAAAGAAATCAAGAAATTAAACACCAACAGACAAAATAATCCAATTAAAACTGGGACACAGGCATAGAGAATTCCCAACAGTGCATAAATACTTAAAAAGGGCTCAACATCCTCACTCATCAGGGAAATGCAAATCAAAACTGTCTGTGAGACTCCATCTTACACTTGTCACATTGAGTATGGCTAAAACTTCAAGTAGCAACACATGCTGGCAAGGATGTACAGAAAGGGGAACACTCCTCCATTGCTGGTGGGGGAGCAAAATTATATAACCACTTTGGAAATCAATCTGGCACTTTCTCAGAAACCTGGGAAAAGACACACCTAAAGACCCAGCTATACCACTCCTGGGCACACACCTGAAAGTTGCTCCACCATCCAACAAGGACATTCCCTCAACCATGCTCATAGCAGCATCATTTCTACTAACCAGAAACTGGAAACAATCTCTATGCCTCTCAACCGAAGAATGGGTAAAGAAACTGATATTTACACAATAGAATACTACCCAGCCATTAAAAACAAGGAAATCATGAAATTTTCAGGCAAATGGATGCAACTAGAAAAGATTTTCCTGAGTGACATGACATAGACCTGGAAAGACACACAGAGAAGACAGTAGTAAGCCTCAAGAACAACATAAACAGGACAATGAGATTCCCTTTTAGAGGCCAGAGCTGCAGAGTCTCCTCCTCACCAGGGAATCCACAGTCAGAAAAGCTGACAGGGCAAGGGCCTCTGCCCAGGGCACCACATACATACTGGCTCACAATCCATCCCACTTCTAACATATGGGAACTCTCCTAGCTCAGCAGACCAGCTTTTCTGGGACTGGCAACAATGAACCCCATGGTCTCCATGGCATAGCTTGTGGTCCTGGATATTGATCACTTTAGAAGCACCAGAGAAGAATCTTGGAAAGACTCTGCAAGGTACTTTGTACTGGTCCTCCTTCCTGGTTGTGTAGCTTCCCCGGAGTCCATCATCATTTGCTTAAACCAAGCATTTGGGCCTCAGGACTCTGGCAGATCCTCTACTGGAGGATTAGAGATAAGGGGACTCAGACAGCACAAACCATCTCAGCTCTGCCATAGGGCAGACAGAGCCTCAGCCTAGTAAATTAGTAGTTTAACAAATGTTTCCACTCTTCCAGGGTACATGTTTATTTTACAAGTCACAGCGTGCTGCATGTATACATTTCATTACCCTCTCACTGTCCAATGCAGCCATCTCTACCTCACAGCTGAGAATTCCTGCATCATCTCTCAATCAAATGCAAACAGTAACAAAAACTGAAGCCTAAAGGAGCCTTGAATTTGAAAGAAAAGAGTAGCAAATAAGAGATGAATGAAAAACTAAAAATTGAATGACATGATTCTTCCTAGGTATGGTGGGGAGAAAATTTATTATCCCTAGAAAGGCACACACACCGGCAAGTACTTCTGGGAGAGCCCAAGGTGCACACATCCCTGAGCCATGGGAGGACAGTGAGGAGAGGAGAGGGGCACGCCAAACTATGAGACTATGATAGTAAATAGATAAATCAGATCAGGGAACCAAATTGCGTAAATAACAGAAAGAAAGGCAGCTGGATTAAGGGCCCGAGCCCTGTGCTAGAGGGCAGTGTATGCCAGCCATAGCCTGTAAACAGTTAGGAACTCAGCGATGCTGGGCAAACCTGGTAGCTAATTCTGCTCTGAACTGTTAAATAGGCACCTCAGCCATTTGTCCCAGGATTTCAGTCTTAACAGTGCCCAGGTCACCACATGCAGTCTGCTCACAGTCCATCCCACTTCTAACACGTGGGACTCAGATAGCTCAGCATTCCTAAGGCTAGGACATAGGACCTCACAAGCAGAGGATGGCTGCCGGTTTCCATCCAGCCCAGGAAGGACAAACCACACTGGCTCCTGCTGCTCAGCTTCCTGCTCTACCACCACGTTAGCTGCCTCAGCCACACACTCACCATGTCGTTTCTTTGGAAGTCGCCTGAAATCCCCTCACAGGAACCAGCAGCTGAGCTCAGACTACAGCATGCCGAACATTCCAGACAGCTCAGCTTCCAAACAGAACCTGAAACCTGGCACCCGGAAGATCCTTCCTCTTCCTCTGAGTACAGGATTCATCTGGAAGTCCTGATTGGCCAGTGAGTCTTGAGCGACATGAGCACATCCCATAGGGTCACAGTGTACTGAAGAGACAAAGCATACTACTTCCTGGCCCAGGAGGAATGAATTCATATTTGCTAATTACAAAGAGCAATGAGAGCCTGGCTTAGGGAGGAACCTGACCTTGGAAAAATCTATGCTCCAGGCAGGGATCTTGGATCCATGACTTGAACTTTGCGTCCATATGTGGAGAATCAGGGCCACATCTTTTCCAGATCTGCAGAGATTTCTTTGTCAGTTGAATTTTGCCTGTTGTCTAATAGCCTACCCTTCTGTCATCAGGCACTCAGGAATCATTTTCCCTTCTCCTCCTCCTGAAATCAAGGTGGATAGCTTGAACAATCCATTACTCAACTTGCAGTGGAGTAAACAGTCTGTCCACATGAGGAAGGCTACCCCAAATACTAACAATTTAGAAAGATTTTAGGAAGCAAAATGAGATTGTTCTGTGACTTCACACTGAGGTCCGCTAACCTGCAGCTACTTTTCACCTGGTAGGTATCAGACAACCCTGGGAGAAAAGGAGGAAATAGATGATACACAATTTGGATCAAGCATGTCTTACTATGTGAGATTGTGAAAACAAACAAAAAAACAAGAAACTGGGAAAACACAGTGGCATCAGCAAAGGATGTGTAGGTGAAAAGAACAGATAGACTGAATCTCTCTATGGATGTAGAAAGTGGATATATAATAATTAAACAGAGTGTGTGGTCCACCTAATCCAAAAACCCCTGTCTGCAAATGGAAATTTGAAGAATCCATTAGCCACTCAGACCATGTAGCTGGATGTCTCTGCTGGTCTTCAGTAGATCACAGAATTCCAAAGAAGTAGGCTCTACTCCCAGTTCCAACAAATATGACCTTGATAGCCAGAGTTTGAGCAAGCAGAAAACAAGAAAGAGCAATATCATCTTCAATGAACTTTATATGTGTACATTGCTATCAGAAATGTGGTTTAGATGAAAGAGATATCTTTTCACCTCAAATAATCCAGATTAATCCCCAGGCAGTGGTGGTGCATGCCTTTAACTCCAGCAATCCAGAGACAGAGGCAGGCAGATCTCTGTGACTGAAAGGCCCACTAAGTATACAGAGGGAGTTTGAAGACATGCATACCCAGAGAAACCCTTCCTTATAAAAGCAAAATAAAAAATAAATATGAATAAAAACAAAATCAAGATTAAAGAAGCGGTTTCCTACTTCACAATACCCAACTGCTTGGGATTTAGTTAACAGAACTAGCATAAGTTGTGGCCCCTACCACTACCTTGGATGGTCTCACGAAACCTCTACCCAAATTTCAGCTGGGAAACTCTGACCCTCTTTGGGACATAATGATCAGTAACAATCAGGTTTTAAAAGAATCAAGATCATATCAGACTGGATCCTGTTGACTATGCTACAGTTCACACCACCTAAATATGAAGGGATTGGTTTAATTGATAATTATACCAGTGAAGATGATTCCAGCAGTGTTGATGGAAGTGTGCTGGGACATAATGGACTCTTCAATCAGTGTCAGGACAAGGAGATTTTTTGGGACAGGTACCATCATCCACATGGCATCCATGTAACATTACTCTGAGTGTTCCATCCTATCAGACCAACACATACTTCAGTCCACCCAGCCAGGGATGGTGGGCTTGTGACACTGGGCTCACTCCTCACCTTTATAGCAGCATTCTGAACAATGCCCAAGGTTTGTGTATTCTAGTTCAACTGGTTCCATAGATTACACATCATTCAGAAGATAAAATAACTAATGTCCTTTTGGGAATGCCAGGAACACTGAACTGACTCGGTTCAAATGAGAACCTATGTCATTTACTCTGGCTCTGATCCTAAGTGCAGGCTTGGCTGGGGCAAGAACAGGAGTTGCAGTTTTAGCGGTTCAGAGTAAAAATTGTAATGCTTTAAAGGCTGATATAGACCAAGATATTCAATGCCTAGAAAATTCAATCTCCCAACATGAAAGAAGTGTTGACTCTTTGGCTGAAGGGGTTCTAAAAATAGAAGAGTGTTAGGCCTTCTATTTTTACAACAAGGAGGCTTATGTGTGACCTTAGAAGAAGAATGTTATTTTTATGTCAACCACTCTGGAGTTATCAGAGAAACTTTAACTAAGGTCAGAGAAAGTCTAGAACAAAGGTAAAGAGAAAGAGAGGAATCTAAAGGATGGTTTGAGTCTTGGTTTGATGCACCCCCCTGGCTGACGACTCTGATATCTACTCTCCTGGATCCTCTTTTTATTCTTGTAGTACTTTTTGCCTTTGGTCCTTGCACCGTAAAGAAGCTTCCACAGTATATGAAGCAGAGATTGGGAACAATACAGTTAATGGTTATGAGATCCTACTACCACTAATTGCATGAAGGATCCCATGATTGTTCATGAGAAGTTTCTAGTAGAGGGGCAAATGAGAGAAAAAGAGCTGAACTACGTCTTTCTTGTTTTTCAGATTCCATTTTGAATGGCCCTGTCCTTTAAGTGACCCAAGTTCTCCCAACAGGAACACTTGTGTGTTTGCATCAGACTTGTGTTACTGGTGGTTTCTTGGGGAGAGTCTCAAGATAAGGTATAACACCAGCACACAATTAGCTGTAATCAAGAGAGCTCCAAGTCTGTACAACCTGTGCAGGCAGATAAATTTGATGATGTAACAGAATCAACCAGGTGTTGTTGATTGTGAAGTAATGAAAGGCTCTTTGAGAAGTGCTGAGGCTTCTGTGATTCAGCCAGAATACTTGAAGACAGGTAAAAAGGAGGCATCCATAAGACTCGTAGCAGTATGAGCATGTTAGGGAAACCATGAGAAGAGCACTAAGAACAGTAGTAAATATTTGTTTGTTTGTTCATTTGTTTGTTTTTAGGATCAAAACACAGGATTCCATTGTGCTAAGGTCAGTGTGGTGGTTTGAACAAGAATAGCTCTCAAGGCTCCTGTGTCTGAATGCTTGACATGTTGGGAGTGGCAAGTTTGAGTAATGTGGCCTTGTTGGAGAGGGTATGGTCTTGTGGGAGGAAGTGTGTCACTGGGAAGGTGGGATTTGACTTCTCATGTTCTCAAGCAGGCCTAGGATGACTCTGCAGCTGGCTGATCAAGATTTAGAACTGTCAGCTCCTTCCCCAGCCACATGTCTGCCTGCTTGCTGCCATGTTTCCCTCCATGTTAATCATGGACTATACCTCTGCAAATTCAGTAAGCCCCTATTCAATCTTTTTCCTTTCTATGTGCTTCCAAGGTCACTTATTGTTTTCATAGCAACAAAACCATAAGAAGAGTTAGCTCACTTTCAATGGATGGTGAGCTCAAGACTCATTAGTCACATGGCCCTGTGGGATACATGGTTTAGATAAGTCCAGTCAGATTCCCTTTTCTTTATAAAACCATGTTTGGCCTGATACAGGAGGAGAAGATTTCTATGGCTGGGGAACAATGGAAAGAATACTGTTGTCTCAATCAGAAACTGTGGAGTACATATATGTTAGCACAGGAACTGCAACTGTGGAAGCAAAGCCTTGTCATCCAGGGATTGTACCTCCTCAGTACCCAGACAAAGAGGTTGCCTGACCCCACTGTATTGTGGTTGACTGTGACAGGGCTGAGTTCAGATGGATCTGGGAACTTTTATATTGAGAGACCAAAGAGATTAAAAATTAGCAGCTATTATTAAGGGCTGAACTTTGTGGTGGAGAAGTCTGTTGATGCCCTGAGGGGAAGGACCGCCTTACTGCATTCTTTCCCCACCTACTAGAGATAACAGTTGCTAGGAAACTGGCCCCATCCCCCTAGGGAGGGACACCCAGGTCATTATGGTCTGGGGACCTTCCTATAGCCAATCAATTCAAAATGTAATATTTTGACCAATAGATGCTTGCCAGGCAGGAATTGCTCCTGCCTTGGGCATGCTGGGAGGAACCAGAATGTATATATCACCCAACTAACCTGGGGCAGCGCGCTCAGCTCCCACTGCTTCGGCAGTGGGGCTGTGTAGGCCCGAGCTGCAGCTTGTAATATTCAATAAAAAGACCCTCATGTGTTTTGCAACAGAGTCGATTCCTGGAGATCTTTTGGGGGCTCGCGAACTGGGTATAACAATATGAGCTGGGATTTAATACTTTGGGAAACACGTTTTCTGAAATAGTGTATCATAAGTAAAATATTGGCAGTTTGTGTGTGTATGTGTCACTTTTCCTCAGGAAAGCATTCTCGTATGGCATTGAAGGGAGTCAAAATTAACCACCTCAAGAGACTGCCATTAACTGCAGAGCTGACATAAATGTTCCCATCTTTTTCTGTGGAGAGTGGTAGGGAGGGAAATTACAGATGACACACACACAGAGGATAGATACTTGAGCCAAAGTTTGAAGCCTGGATTGAAACCTAAATTGGAAGCCTTGCAGTGTTCAATCTCTCCCTAGTCAGGGTAGGGCAGGTGAGATGAAGGAAGCCTGTCACAAAGCAAGAGAAGAGTTGGCTGCACTGTGCTAACAGGAAATGATTTCGCTTGTCAGTTTATCTGTTTCTACTTTCTTTTTCTCTAGAGCTATCTCTACCTTGGTGGCTCACCCATGTTAGTTTACATTTTGCTCAATGTCTTTTTATGAGATTTCTTGCACCCAAATTTCATATCAAACACATGTCTCAACCCTGAGATGATCCAATTATCAAAGCAGTACTTTTAGGTTCTCCATAGCATTTCTTAATTTTGGTGTAGCACAGATGGTTCTTGTTGCCCTGGTGATTTCCTTGGACCATAGTCACTGTAATGTCTAGAGGCCTGAATCCCAGGCTTTTTATGTCTTTCATTTTTATGTCTTTCATTTCATTTTTATGTCTTTCATTTCTGTGAATGTTTTGCATTCACATGTTTATGTGTTGTACCTGCAAAGGCCAAAGAGGACATCAAATCCCATGGGGATGCATTTACAGGGTATACTTAGCTAGATTGTGATTCATGAAATGGAACCAGTCTTCTCTATCACCCAGTGCTAGTAACTCCCATGCCCTCTATAGCCAAATTTTATTTAAATTTAATTTTACAGATGTTAATTCAAATATATTAGACCATTTCCCCTGTTTTTGTCCTTTCTCCAATCTGTTCCAAATTCATTCCTTCCAATGTCTTAAAAAAGAATGTGTGAATGAGTATGTACCGATGTATATAAACAAAACTTACTGAGTCCATGAGTATGGCTTGTGTGGGTAAGTGTTTTTGTGCTTAACCCTTTCCATAGGATATATAAATAAGGAACTCACCATTGCCTGAGGCTAATTCTCCCACTTCCAAGAGTGTTCTAATCTTCAATGCCCAAAATGAGTCTGACTCTGAAGTGACCTGACCTGTCTTGGACAGGAAACATTAGCAAGCAAAGGGTGTCAAATTCCTTAGGTAACACATGGATGTTCTGGGGCTGTAGGGAAGACTATGGACATTGGTCTTATCCAATCAATCTCCCTTTGTATTATGGACCTCCCATTATACCATTGACCTTGGATATTTGCTTGGATGACATTGAAACCTTGAAGTTCCTGCCTCTTCTTTCTAAACACCATGACTATAGGCCTGTGTTACCATGCCTGGCTTAGGTGGTTTCAACCTCAGTGATTTAGTAGAATGTAGGGATGAGTGTAATGAGTAGTGACACATAAGTATACGTACTTATGTCTGTGAGGCAACTGTTCACTATCTGTTGAATAAGGACAGAACTCCGATCTACTATGATGAGTGATAAAAACTCAATGTTAAAAAAAAAACAAACATTTTTCTTTATAATTGTAGGAGAGGATTTTAAGCCAAACAACTGTAACTGAAGAAAGATATTTTTTTTCTATTACTGGAGTTAAGACCAGAGCTGTGTCCTGCCTACGAAGACCATTTGAACTCAGCGATTCATTCTCTATAAGCCCATTGAAAGAACTCAGTTACTGAGGAAGACCATACCCAACTATACTGCAGACACTAAGAAGGCAAGGTAAGCAGATCTAGTATGTATACTAAGTTCCATGTAGGCCTGAGATTCATATCGAGACTATTCTTTTAAATAAAAAAAAGAAATCAATGATTGAAAATGAAATCATCTTTAATTACTTATTTATTACAATTTATTCATTTTGTGTCCTGCTTGTATCCCCTTCCAAACCACCCATTTTCACCAACTTTCCATCTTCCCATATGCACTTTCCCTACTTCACTGATAAGGAGCTAGAGAAAAAAGAAAAAACAAACAAACAATGGTTAAAACACAAATTATTAATGAAAACTGGAAACATATTAACATATTTATTCATTGTGACTAATTTTGTCCAGTGATGAATATATAAGGTTTCACTTTATCTTTCTTCCCACAGGAGAAATTTGCTAATTGAAGACATGATGAAGCATTTAAATACAGGTTTATTGCAAACAGTTCTCAGAGGCTTCGCAGTTCCAAAGGAACTGCAGGGAAGCTCCCATGCAGAAAACATAAATGTGGTCAGAGAAGTATGTGTAGAGAGAAAGAGAGACGGAGAGAGCAAAAGAAATATAGAGAGAACACACAGAGAGTAAACAGAAAGCAGACAAGAAACAAAGAAAGAAAAAGTGAGAGAAGAAAAGCATATAGAAGAAAACAATATATCTAGCTATATGGGGAAGAGCCTCTGGGAGAGAGGAAGCACAGTCTACAGGACTGGAAAGTTAAGGGTAGATGTTGAGTATGCCAATCATGCCTTTTAGAAGTTAGGGACTGAGGGATGCTGGGAGAACCTGGAAGCCAGATCCCCTTCTGTCAAAAAGGCACCTCAGCAGCTTTTCTCAGGTGCGAAGTACAACATATGGTACCTAATTCACCCTTTAGGTTTAATAAGTTTAGACAGCAGGCAAGAGATACACAACTCAATAATATAACCAAGCCATGTATTAAAAACTTCCCATCTGTAAATTCCTCCTCCATGCCCAGCTTATCTCCTGCAAGGTATTCAAAGAATGACATAAGGTTATTGAGCAGAAAATACCTCATCTACAGGAATAGGTCTTTTGAACAATGACATTCCAGAGGAGATCAGAATTTCATGGAGTTCATTGATTGACTAGATATTCACCCAAGGGAGATATAGGAATGTTTATTCAGAATATCCTTATTCCTGCTAGGCAGAGAGATTACAGGGATGACAGAGTGGGGACTGAGGAGATTTAAACTCCTATTTGAGAGCACAAAGTGGTGGCCTGCTTGGTATTCTGACTGACATGTACACATGTCTGAGAAGACAAAAGAAGAGGGGAAGAACTGGAGAATTGACTCACCATAGCTGAGTAGATACAGAAAATACAGTAGGAGGCAGCTTGTCCTCAGGTTGTCTAAAGCAGGCAACCAGACCTCAATCCTCATATTTAGATGGCCAAAGGAGATGGGACAAATTTGTCTCCCACTCTGTACATATATGTCATGGCCCAAAACCCCATGAACCTTACACACACACCAGAAGTGGTTCTTTTTAAGTAACTATCCTTGATGTTACATTATCTAGAACCTTTTTTTACATATTTCCTATAGAACATAGTACTTCAAGATGAAATGAAAAAGGGATAATTAGCAGAAACATACAGAATCATGGAACATCAAATTATATATATATATATATATATATATATGGTGATATGAATATATATATTCATATCACCTCAAGCTATGTAGTGAGATGCAGTCAATGGCTAATTATACCACATTCATCAGCTTTCTTTTCAGTATCAATCATTCATGAAAGTGAAGCCTATAGAAATGAACAAAGATTTTATCATACTAAATACGTTCATAAGGTTTTCTCTCTAGTATGATTTTATTCCTGGCTTTGAAAAAAAAAAAAAAAAAAAAAAAAAAAAAAAAAAACTCTGGCTTTACTGGTAATATGCAGCGAGTTTCACTCCAGTATGAAAACTTTCATGCTTTTGGAGATCACAGCAATATTCAAATGCTTTACCACATTGAGTAAATTCTTAGGGTTTCTCTGAAGTATGAATTCTTTTATGCCTCTGGAGACCACTACAACTTGCAAAGGCTGTATCACATTGATTACATTCATAGGGTTTCTCTCCAGTATGTGTTCTTTTGTGCACTTGGAGCCTATCATTTTGTGAAAAGGCTTTCCCACACTGATTACATTTGTAGGGTTTCTCTCCAGTATGTGTTCTTTTATGCACCTGGAGATTACTGTAGTGTGAAAAGGCTTTCCCACACTGATAACATCCATAGGGTTTCTCTCCAGTATGTGTTCTTTTATGCACATGGAGACTACCAGGGTGTGAAAAGGCTTTACCACACTGATTACATTTGTAGGGTTTCTCTCCAGTATGTGTTCTTTTATGCACATGGAGAGTACTGTGGTGTGAAAAGGCTTTACCACACTCATTACATTTGTAAGGTTTCTCTCCAGTATGAGTTCTTTTATGCTTTTTGAGACTACTGGGTTGTGAAAAGGCTTTCCCACACTGATTACATTTGTAGGGTTTCTCTCCAGTATGTGTTCTTTTATGCCCATGGAGACCACTGGGTTGTGAAAAGGCTTTACCACACTGATTACATTTGTAGGGTTTCTCTCCAGTATGTGTTCGTTTGTGCACCTGGAGAATACTAGTGTTTGAAAAGGCTTTCCCGCACTGATTACATTTGTAGGGTTTCTCTCCAGTATGTGTTCTTTTATGCACCCGGAGATTACTGTGGTGTGAAAAGACTTTACCACACTCATTACATTTGTAGGGTTTCTCTCCAGTATGTGTTCTTTTATGCTTTTGGAGACTACTGGTGCATGAAAAGGCATTACTACTTTGGTTACATTCATAAAGTTTCTCTCTAGTATGTGTTCTTTTATGCATTTGGAGACTACCCTGTTGTGAAAAGGCTTGACAACAATGATTATAGTCACAGGACTGCTTTCCAGTATGAGTTCTTTCATGCTTTCGGAGATCACTGCAACATACAAAGGCTTTATCACTTTGATTACATTGGTATGGTTTATCTCCTGTTTGTGTTCTTTTATGCATTTGGAGATTTCCATGTTGGGAAAAGACTTTCTCACCCTCATTCCATTCATAGGGTTTCTCTCCAGCATGTGTTTTTCTATGTAGGTGGAATTTCCTGTGTCGTGAAAAGCCTTTACCACATTGATTATATTCGCATGGCTTCTCTCCACTGTGATTCCTTTTATGCCTTTGAAGATCAGTGTGATGTGTGAAGGCTTTACCACACTGGTTACTTTCATAGCGCTTCCCATAAACATGTGTTCTTTCATTCCTGCAAAGATAATTAGGGTATGTGTAATTTTACCATAATCATTACAATGATGATCTTTTTGTCGGTGTAAATTAAGGTTTCAATTTGGCATAATTGTAAAATAAAGTTTCATATTTACATTTTATCCCTTCGTTTACATTCATAGTTTCCCCCTTGATTGTGGGAGTTTTGTACCCTACAAGATACCTTTGATCGCGAGAAACTTTATTACATGCCTCACTTATAGCATCATGTTTCCATAAGTGGTTCATCACATATTTAAAAAGACCTAGAAGAACTCACCTTTAGCACAGTGAATGCATTCATTTAGTTGTAGTCATACTGATTTTGTAAAGTGAACCATCATAAACACAACAATTTCCAGAGGGTCTGTAATCATAGTGATTTTTTGTAGTGTGATTTATTTGACTTTATTTTCAATGAGTTTGGAAAACTAATTAAGTAATTAGTTTAATTATTAAAAATCCCCTGCTCAGACTAGACTTTATGAATGTGATACAAGTTCATGATTTATTTGTTATTAATAATGATTGTATGAAAACATGAACAAATATTAATTTATACTGTGGTCACTATCATGTGTTCTATTGTACACATGTATAGTGAAGTTTAGAATGCAATAACTTATGATAATATACATCAGGAAAAAGCCTGCTCAGGAAAAGTGAGCTTTGGTGAATCCTTCCCAAAAGTACCTCTACATAGATGTAATGATGGAGACCTAAAAGATCATCATGTTACTAGAGAGACAATAAATACTCTTTAACATTTTATTATTAATTTATTTATGATTAATGATCAATAAATTAAATATAAACTTGCACCACATTAAGAAAGTCTGAATAAAAGAAGAACTACTACTTATCTTCTATTTGTTCTGGGAAAGAGAGTTATGTTTCTATTTTCTGTATCTGTATGTTCACATGACTTGTATCAAACTTGACAAAAGTATACTTATTAAAAAAAGAAAAATGGGTGATCCAAGATGGTAGCGACCAGCGTACATCATATCTGAGAGGCCGAGGATCTGAAACTCTGAAATTGGTGAGTGGAGAGGGAGCTAAAGCCAGGACATCTACATTGTGGCTTCCTTGGCGAGAGGGGACAACACATGAGCTGAGACCATTTAGATCCATGGACTCCTCTGGGGACTGAGAGTGGGAACAATTGATCCATCTGCACTTTCCGTTGTCAGGTTTCCCTTCTCCTTAGCCGAGGCAGCCCACAGTGCCCTGCAGCTCCTAGCAAAGCACTCCCTGCTTCCTGACTAAGACAGCAGGGGCAGGCCTCCTAAGTCCTCAGCGGCAGTTGCTGGCTATACCAGCCTTCCATGTCCCAGGTCTACAAGCAACTGTATTGGCCTTTCAGAGCCTCCCAGCCAGTGATTGTACCAGCTGTCCAGTCCCTAAGTGGAGGGCAGCTGGTTGTACAGGCCACCCAGGACTGCAGACCGCTGTAGGGTCTCCACAAGGCTTCCCATCAGACATCTGTACCTGCCTCCCACTTCTGCAGCTGTGGCTGGACTCCCAGTGGACTGTTTTACCAGCTTCCATGTTTTGCAGCTGCAGCACCACTGAGATGCTAGGGATCCTACACCCACATTTGCCCCAGCAGGGACACATCTGAGAGTAGAAAACAGGGGGAAAATCTGTGTTCTCTGATTTAACCAAAGAGAGAATGGGTGTGCCTTCAAATGAGTGCCTGCAAAGCCCCACACCCAGGGTCCCTCTACGCTAGCAGTCAGACATTGGATACCTCCCACCCACACTCCCACTATGGACAACATTGGTGTTCTTGGGACAGTGTTCTCAACATGGAAGCCCCAGAAGGAAAAAGATGCACACAGTATATACTCACTCATACAAACATATGATATAGGATAAACCTACTCAAATCTATACACCTAAAGAAAATAATCAAGAAGGAAGACTCTTCCTCAACTGCTCAATTCCTATCCAGAAAAACAAAGAGGATGGACATCAGAAGAAGGAGAAAAGAGGGAACAAGTCAGGAGCCTGACACAGAGGACCTCTGAAAGACTCTGCCCTGCAGACTATTAATGCAGATGCTAAGACTAATGGGCAACATTTGGGCACAGTGCAGGGAATCTTAGGAAAGGAAAGAGAAACAGTAAGATATGGAGAGGACAGGAACTCCACAAGGAGAGCAACAGAACCAAAAAAATCTGAGCACAGGGGTCTTTCCTGAGACTGATAATCCAACCAAGGACTGTGCATGGAGATAACCTAAGACTCCTGCACAGATGTACCCCATGGTAGTTCAGTATCCAAGTTTGTTCCATTGAAATAGGAACAGGGATGTCTCTGACATGAACTGATTGGCCTGCTCTTTAATTACCTCCTCCAAAGGGGGACGCACCATTACCAGGCCACAGAAGATGACAATGCAGCCACTCCTTATGAGACCTAATTGACTAGGATCAGAAGGAAGGAAAAGAAGACCTCCCCTATCAGTGGACTTGGGGAGAAGCATGCATGCAGAGGGTGGAGGAAGGAAGGGATTGGGACAGGAGGAGGGAGGGAACCACAGGGGGAATACAAAAGGGAAAATGTTTAATTAATAAAGAATAAAAAAAAAAAAAAATCTAAGAATAATAGGAATAAATGGAAAAGAAGATTCCAGGCTCCGAGGGCCTGAAAATATTTTCCAGAAAATCATGGAAGAAAATGTTCCCAACTTAAAGAAAGAGATGTCCATTACCACAAAAGAGGCCTACTGGACACCAATAGACAAGGCTAGGATAGAAACTCAAATCACATCATAGTCAAAATGTAATCTACATATAAACACAATGAAGGAGAAAAACCACCTGATCATCTCCTTAGATGCTGAAAAAGTATTTGACAAAAATCCAAAACCCATTCAAATTTAAAATGTTGGAGAGATCAGGGATACAGGCCCATACGTAAACATAGTGAAGACAATATACAGCAGGCCTATAGACAACATCAAACTAAAGGCAGAGAAACTTCAATCAATCCTACTGAAAACAGGGAGAAGGCAAAGCTGCCCACTCTCTCCATATCTCTTCAACACAGTACTTGAAGTCCTAGCTACAGCAATAAGACAACTAAAGGAGAGAAGGGGATACAAATAAGAAAGGAAGAGGTCAAAGTATCACTAATCACAGGTGATATGATAGTATACATGAGTGACCCCAAAAATTCAACCAGAGAACTCCTTCAGCTGATAAACTCCTTCAACAAAGTGGCTGGATACAAAATAAATGCAAAATAATCAGAAGCCCTCCTGTATACCAAAGACAAAAGGGTTGAGAAATTAGTGAAACAACACCCTTTACAATAGCCACAAATAAAAAAGTACCTTGGTGTGACTCTAAATAAGCAAGTGAAAGACCTCTTTGAAAAAAACTTCAAGTTCCTGAAGAAAGAAATTGAAGATATCACAAGATGGAAAGATCTCCCATGCTCATAGATCCATAGGATTAACAGAGTGAAAATGGCCATCCTACCAAAAGCAATCTACAGATTCAATGCAATTCCCTTCAAAATAGCAACATAAATCTTTGCACACCTGCAAAGAATAATTCTCAACTACATATGGAAAATGAAAAAAAAAACACCCAAAATTGTCCAAAGGATCTTGTATAACAACAGTTCGTCTGTAGGTATCTCTATTCCTGATCTCAAGCTATACTATACAGCCATAGTAATAAAAACTACATGGTATTGGCATAAGAACAGAATGGTAGATCAATGGAACCGAATAGAAGACACAGAAAAAATCCTACACACCTACACTCACTTGATTTTTGACAAAGAATCCAAAATCATACAATGTAAAAAAGACTAGCACCTTCAACAAATGGTGCTGGTCTAACTGGATATCTACCTGCAGGAAAATGCAAATAGATCCATAGTACCCACTCTTCACAAAACGAAAGTCCAAGTACATCAAAGACCTCAACCTAAAACCAGACACACTAAATCAGTTACAAGAAAAAGTAGTGGCAGAAAAGCCGACACAATCAGAAAAATATTTGGCAGAATATGATGCATGCATCTCTCACGAGACAAGAACAGAAATGAGCTTCTGAAGGGGTAATACATGGAGATGGAGGGGGTTTTACTGGGACAGTAATAAAAAGACAGGTTGGAAGGAGAGAACTGAGGTCAAGATCAAATGAGCCAGAGAATAAAAAAGAGCCTGAAGATTGGAAAAGACAGATGGAGTTAGTTTGAGACTATACAAAGCAATTAGGTGACAGCAGAAAAGCCAGATTTAATAAGGAAGCTAGGAGACGAGTTTGAGTCAGAAAAGCTGAAATGAATCAGCCATCTATGAGCTCAGAAAGAACAAGATAGGGTGTGCCTATTTAGCAGAATTCTCAGAAGCCAAAAAACTCCTAGGCCTAAGGTAGGTTGTATGGAACCTAGAATCTGCCCTGCCCAGGCCTAGGGTAGCACACTGAGGGGCAGTAATCTTTGGACACCATGATTTCTAGATTGAATAAAAGTCCTTTTTACAGTAATATCTGTTTAGCAAAGGTTTCACTGTCTTCATTTATATCAAAATGCCTTGAAAACAAAATAACATAGCATACATTGAGGAACATGAGTTTGGGAGAATTTAATATTCCTTAATACTCTAGAATATTGGATTCTTTACTCTATTGCTTTCCTTTAAAACTCCTGGGACACATTGAAAATTTTTTCACAGGCAAATTTATATCAGCTTCCATAAAATAATTACCTTCCATATCTTCTCGAACTTTGACACTGTTCTTCAATATTATGGTCTTCCCAATTGTAGCCTAAAATATAGACCAGAAAGAGATATTTTACTAAAAATTAGGGAAAATTTAACTTTTTCTCTTCAGTGAACTTTAGAAACATGATTGATTTATTCTCCCTCATTCCAATTGAAATTACATAAGAGCATCATTGAGAAAAATCAACAGGAGATGTCCACTTTAACCAAATAGAGAAAGAAAATTCAGTGTCTTACCTATGGCTGTAAGGTGCTTGTAGGTCTCTATCATCACATCTTTGTAGAGACTCTTCTGGGAAGGATCCAGCAAAGCCCACTCTTCCCGAGTGAAGTACACATTCACATCATCATAGGTGATAGAATTCTAAATTATCCCAAACATGGGTATAAGAGAAAGCACAACAGTGGCAACAATGTAAAAGTATACTTCATCGACAATATATTCATATAATTCTGGTTCTTTCCTGACTTATCTCCTGACAGAGAATTTCTGATGTACTCACCTGGTCATTTTAGAAGTAAACTAAATGAGGAGGTTTATCTCATTTCTGAACCCTTTGAATAGAATTTAGCCTTACAAGAAAAATGTCAATTAACAGACATAAACTGAGCAAGTGAAGGATTCTAATGAACAGTACAGACCGCAGATCACAGAAATTGTATGCACAATTTCTAACTACAATAATTATGGACAAGCAGGATGTATTGGCTTATGACTTTAATCCCAGTAGTCAGGAAGCAGAGGTATGTGTATTTTATTGTGCTGCAAGCCTGTCTGGGCTCCAAAACAAATTTCATGACATACAGATGAGGTAGAGTTAAGGCCTTTATCTGGTTAAAAAAATCATTCAATTAAGAAAGATACAAAGAACTCCATGGTATTTCTGAAGTTCCTACAAAGAATTATATATTCAATACAGTTCGCTATCTCTCTTTCAAAAACCTGAAGTGTCCCATTTTAAACTCTAATATTAATGAGAGCTTACTAAAAGGGAATGCATGTTCAAACAGGTACAAATGGATGGATGAAATCATTAGTCCTGGAATAGTTGTCCATTAATGAGCAACATAAGACGGTTGAGGTTGATCAATAATGAAAAGCTCTTGTTGGTCTTGCCAATAACTGGGCTCAATTGCCATTGCTTACATTCAAGCTCACAACTACCCATTACTCCAAATTCTGGATTTCTGAGGCCATCTGCTGACTATTGTGAGAACCAGATACACAAGAGGTGCAAAGTCACACATACAGGGAAAATAATACTGATATTACCTCAAAAAAGGGAATCATGAAAGGGGAGGATATCCTCCCTATCAAACTTGGAAAGGGGCCGGGAGGAGATGAGGGAGGGAGGGTGGGATTGAGCAGGGAAAAGGGGATACAGCTGGGATGCAGAATTAACAAAATGTAACTAATGAGAAAAATAAAATTAAAAAAAAATAATAAAATCTAAAAAGAAGTACCTTAAAACAAACACAAGAGGTAGGAAGAATGTTACACACTTGTAATCCAATGACTCAGAAGTCTCAGGCAGTATTAATGTCATGAGTACATGACATCCTGAGACAAAGAATATACTCTCGGGTCGGGCAAATATTAAAACATAAGGGTGGATATGGATTAGTACAATAGCATATGCTTGCATGGAGACTAAGGTGGTATACTGGGATCTTCCCCAATATCTTTGTTACCACAAACCCAATTCTCAGGATCTTCCCTAGTGCTCTAGCTGAACACATGGGGCTCCTTTCCTTCCATACCATCCAGCAAACATAACACCATGAATACACTAGCCAAGCAGGCCATTAAAATAGCAACACTCATCCAACACAATTTCTGAAAAGTGCTAACAGAATTTCAAGAACAAAACTCCCACACATCAAATCAGCACTTAGTCCTAACCCAGATGCCTAGACACCAGTTTAGAAATAGATTCAAAAACAGTCAGGCAACATGTCACCACCTGAGCTCAAATTCGGCAGGGACTAACTATCTGAAAATTACAAAATTTTTACAGAAACATAAAGGAATATATCTTCTCATCATTTCATGAAACATCCCTATAATTGCCTAGACAATGTAAATCCTAAGTTTGAAATAACATCCTGGATCCTATCAGAACAGCTTAAAGCTGGCATACATGTACACCACTTACAAACTCACCTGAATAGTTTTACCAAGTGAAAAAAAAGGGTTTAACAGAAATATCATTTGAAAAGCATAAAATTCATAGAAAATAAATACATATCAAATGCAAATGAATGGAAAATAAAGGAATGAAAATGATATCTTCTCATCATTTCCATGCAAAACAGACCTCTAAAATTGACACACAAAAGGAGTAGAGATCAAGAAATTATCAAAGACACAACATAAAGATACAAAAAAATAAATTGAAAATCAACAAATGTCATCCAGGGATTGTACTCCTCAGTAAAATATTGGCAGTTTGTGTGTGTATGTGTCACTTTTCCTCAGAAAGCATTGTCATATGGCATTGAAGGCAGTCAAAATTAACCACCCCAAGAGACTGCCATTAACTGCAGAGCTGACCTAAATGTTCCCATCTTTTTCTGTGGGGACTGGTTGGGAGGGAAACTACAGATAATGACACACACACAGAGGATAGAGACTTGAACCAAAGTCTGAAGCCTGGATTGAAACCTAAATTGGAAGCCTTGCAGTGTTCAATAGTTTCTTCCCTAGTCAGGGTAGGGCAGGTGAGATGAAGGAAGCCTGTCACACAGCAAGAGAGGAGTTGGCTGCCCTGTGCTAACAGGAAATGATTTCTCTCTTCAGTTTATCTGTTTCTTCTTTCTTTTTCTCTACAGCTATCTCTACCTTGGTGGCTCACCCATGTTGGTTTACATTTTGTTCAATGTCTTTTTATGAGATTTCTTGCACCACAATTTCACATCAAACATGTCTCAACCCTGAGATGACCCAATTAACAGAGTAGTACTTTTTGGTGCTCCAGAGCATTTCTTAATTTCGGTGTGTGCACAGATGGTTCTTGTTGCCCTGCTAATTTCCTTGGACCACAGTCACTGTAATGTCTAGAGACCTGCACCCCAAAGGTTTTTTTACCCACCTGGAGAATTCTCAAGGTACAAGGCCATTACAGAAGCTGGTGGGAGGCATTTATCTTCGGAGGATGATTCAGGTGGTTCCTTAACGAACTTACCTTCTGAGACTAAAATATGAATTGCTACAAACAATTGCCCAGACAAGACTACCTTTTCTCTTCATCAGGAGGTAGTGCTTGTTAAAAGGGAACTTACCTAGTTGGGAGAAGAACAGTTCCTCAATAGCAACCACATTTGGTTTTATCCTAAGGAATGTGGCTAGAGGTTACATGATGAGTTGAATGATGATGGCCCAATATGCTTATGTAATTGAAGGCTTGGTGTTCAGTTAATGGAACTGACTGAGGAAAATTAAGAGGTAATGACATCATTAGATGGGGGGTGTCACCCTCTGGGTTCTAAGTGTGGCCCCATCTATTTATTTATTTATACATACATAAAAACATACAGTGTTCTGCCTGCATGTGTGCTAGCATACCAGAAGAATGTACCAGATAGCCATACAAATGGTTATAAGCCACTATGTGGTTGCTGGAAATTGAACTGAGGACCTCGTGAAGAGCACACCGTTCTCTTAAGCACTGAGACATCTCTCCAGCCCCTATGGCCCCATTTCAAAAAGAATATGGTGAGAGGGACAACCTGGTGAAATAGCTGTCACCTCACAATCTTCTATTTTCTGAGTTATGGGGCCAGTTGAAGGCACTGTGCTGGTAGAGTTCATGGAGATGTGCGCATGTGTGAATGTATATATGTGTGTAAGAGAGACAGAGAGAGAACAAGCACCCAAAGGGCCTGTGTTGAGCCCCTAGGATGATGTATGTGTTACAGGTTTCTAAGTGCCCCCAGACTGTGTGTGGATCTCTCAGTCAGAAGAACGGGGAGGCTGTGTCCATGAATGATAGGATTCAGCATTATCTTTTGCGAAGTCCTGAGTGAGTTTCCCTAAACAGGAAGCTATCTCCCCAGCCCTGAGAAAGCCACTATTTAAAGCTTTTTATGTCTTTCATTTCTTTGGATGTTTTGCATTCACGTGTCTATGTGTCGTACCTGCAAAGGCCAAAGAGGACATCAAATCCCATGGGGATGCATTTACAGGGTATACTTAGCTAAATTGTGATTCATGAAATGGAACCTGTCTTCTATAACACCCAGTGCTAGTAACTCCCATGCCCTCTATAGCCAAATTTTATTTAAATTTAATTTTACAGATGTTAATTCAAATATATTACACCATTTCCCCTATTCTTGTCCTTTCTCTACCCTATTCCAAATTCTTTCCTTCCATGTCTTAAAAAAGAATGTGTGAATAAGTATGGACTGATGTATGTAAACAAAACTTACTGAGTCCATGTGTATGGCTTGTGTGGGTAAGAGTTTTTGTGCTTAACCCTTTCCATAGGATATATAAATAAGGAACTCACCATTGCCTGAGGCTAATTCTCCCACTTCCAAGAGTGTTCTAATCTTCAATGAGTCTGACTCTGAAGTGACCTGACCTGTCTTGGACAGGAAACATTAGCAAGCAAAGGGTGGCAAATTCCTTAGGTAACACATGGTGCTGGCATGGCCTGGATGTTCTGGGGCTGTAGGGAAGACTATGGACATTGGTCTTATCCAATCAGTCTCCCTTTGTATTGTGGACCTCCCATTATACCATTGACCTTGGATATTTGCTTGGATGACATTGAAACCTTGAAGTTCCTGCCTCTTCTTTCTAAACACCATGACTATAGGCCTGTGTTACCATGCCTGGCTTAGGTGGTTTCAACCTCAGTGATTTAGAGAATGTTGGGATGAGTGTAATGAGTAGTGACACATAAGTATACGTACTTATGTCTGTGAGGCAACTGTTCACTATCTGTTGAATAAGGACAGAACTCCGATTTACTATGATGAGTGATAAAAACTCAATGTTAAAGAAAAAAATATTTTTCTTTATAATTGTAGGAGAGGATTTTAAGCCAAACAACTGTAACTGAAGAAAGATTTTTTTTTTTTTCTATTACTGGAGTTAAGACCAGAGCCTGTGTCCTGCCTACCATGACCATTTGAACTCAGCGATTCATTCTCAAGAAGCCCATTGAAAGAACTCAGTTACTGAGGTAGACCAGGCCCAACTATACTGCAGACACTAAGAAGGCAAGGTAAGCAGATCTAGTATGTATACTAACTTCCAGGTAGGCCTGAGATTCATGTTAAATAAAAAAAAGTAATCAATGATTGAAAATGAAATCACCTTTATTTTTTTATTTATTACAATTTCTTCATTTTGTGTCCTGCTTGTATCCCCTTCCAAACCACCCATTCTCACCCACTTCCCATCTTCCCATATGCACTTTCCCAACTTAAATGATAAGGAGCTAGGGAAAAAAGAAAAAACAAAACAAACAAACAATGGTTAAAACACAAATTATTAATGAAAACTGGAAACATATTAACATATTTCTTCATTGTGACTAATTTTGTCCAGTGATGAATATATAAGGTTTCACTTTATCTTTCTTCCCACAGGTGAAATTTGCTAATTGAAGACATGATGAAGCATTTAAATACAGGCTTATCACAAACAGTTCTCAGAGGCTTCACAGTTCCAAAGGAACTGCAGGGAAGCTCCCATGCAGAAAACATAAATGTGGCCAGAGAAGTATGTGTAGAGAGAAAGAGAGACGGAGAGAGCAAAAGAAATAGAGAGAGAACACACAGAGAGTAAACAGAAAGCAGAGAAGAAACAAAGAAAGGAAGAGTGAGAGAAGAAAAGCATATAGAAGAAAACAAAATATCTAGCT
Organism: Meriones psammophilus; assembly: GCA_036365155.1. NCBI lineage: Eukaryota > Metazoa > Chordata > Mammalia > Rodentia > Muridae > Meriones > Meriones psammophilus. The sequence continues at coordinate 86,710 of JAEOAE010002567.1, forward strand.
ATATGGGGAAGAGCCTCTGGGAGAGGGGAAGCCCATTCTACAGGACTGGAAAGTTAACAGTAGAGGTTGAGTATGGCAATCATGCCTTTTAGAAGATAGGGACTGAGGGATGCTGGGAGAACCTGGAAGCCAGATCCCCTTCTGTCAAAAAGGCACCTCAGCAGCTTCTCTCAGGTGTGAAGTATAACATATGGTACCTAATTCATCCTTTAGGTTTAATAGGTTTAGACAGTAGGCAAGAGATACACAACTAAGTAATCTCACCAAGCCACATATTAAAAACTTCCCATCTGTAAATTCCTCCTCCATGGTCAGCTTATGTCTCTCCTGCAAGGTATTCAAAGAATGACATAATGATATTCAGCATAAAATATCTCATCTAGGGGAATAGGACTTTTCAACAATGAGATTCCAGAGGAGATTACACTTTCATGGAGTCCACTTTTTTATTAGATGCTCACCGAAGGGAGATATAGGAAGTTTATTCAGAATATCCTTACTCCTCCCAGGCAGAGGGGTTACAGGGAGGACAGAGTGGGAGACTGAGGAAATTTAAAGACCAATTTTAGACCACCAAGTAGAGGCCTGGTATTATGACTGACACTTACATGTATCTGTGAAGACAAGGAAAGAGTGGAAGAACTGGAGAGATGACCCACCACAGCTGAGTAGATACAGAGAATACAGCATGAGGCAGCTTGTCCTCAGGTACAGCCCAAGAATTAATTGCTTTCTGGAAGTTTAATCCTTTCTTTAACATCCAAATATCCTTCCCTTATAGCTACTCCATGCTGCACAGGTCTCTATAAATGCCTGATTTGTCCAGATTTGTCCATATGTTTGAACCTCAGGTTTCCCTAACAACAAACACATTTGGAGTCTTCAACACTCAGGGCTCCTAACTGAATGTTTGCATGCATCAGGGAAGCAGAATACAATCCATTTCAGAAAAGTTAGTCTTCATGCCTTCAAGTTCTTTTTCTCTCTTTACATTAGGCATAATCTCAAGAAGGGGTACACCTGACAAGTGTCCTTGTGGGCTCCCATTGATGTCTATTTAGCACGTGGGAGATAAACTCAGTGTGGTGGCTTTGATCACATGCTCAGGCACTTTTTAAACACTTGTATTGTCAGTTTCTGTCCTGATCATTTTTGGATGCTTCCATATTTTTGTGGAGTGTTTGGCTCAGAATCTTCTTTAAGCACAAAACCTAAGTTACTTTCATATGCTCTCAATCTTCTATTTCTTCTGGGTCATCAGGGCTGAGTTAAAGATGAACTTAGGATCAAACTTTCACACCTAAATGCTATCCATCACACTTTCATGGGGCTTACATGGGTCAAACACAGGAGAACTGACTGCTCACTTTCATTTGCAAACAAAATTTGTCAATCAAATTGCCCTGACTTCCTCTATTATTACATGGCAATATGTTTACAATGTGAAAAGACAATATTTTATCAATATAATATCTCAACTACTCTTATTTGCAAATCAGGGAAATAGTTCTGTAGGAAAGGTTTTTGGTGTCCAAAGCTGGAAAGCAGACCTCAGTCATCATATGGATATGGCCAAAGGAGATGGGACAAAGTTGTCTCCCACTCTGTACATATCTATCCTGGCCTAAAACCCCATAATCACATTACATGCACACACCAGAAGTGTTTCTTTTAAAGTAAATATCCTTGCTGTTACATTATCTAGAATCTTTATATTACATATTTCCTGTAGAATGCAGTACTTTAAGACAAAATCATAAATAGATAATTAGGAGGAATGTACTGAATCATAGAACATCCAATCATATATAAATGCTCATATCAAATCAAGCTATGTAGAAAGATGCAGTTGATTTCTGATTAGACCAATTCATTACATCTCTAGGATACTTGAAAACACAAAGCTTTGAGTTACGTATTAAACAAATTCATAGTTTCTCTTCAGTATGATTCATTCATGAAAGTGAAGCTTATAGAAATGTCCAAAGATTTCATCATACTAAAAATAGTCATAAGGTTTTCTCTCCAGTATGATTTCTTTCATGGCTTTGAAATAATGTGACATGCAAAGGCTTTACTGTTTACACTCCTAGGGTTTCACTACAGTATGAGATTTTTCATGCTTTTGGAGATCACAGCAATGTGCAAAGGCTTTACCACACTGATTCAATTCATAGGGTTTTTCTCTAGTATGTGTTCTTTCATGATTGTCGAGACTACTGAGATATGAAAAGGCTTTCTAACAATGATTTCATTAATAGGGTTTTTCTCCAGTATGTGTTCTTTTATGCACCTGGAGATTTCCATGTTGTGAAAAGGCTTTCCCACATTGATTACATTTGTAGGGTTTCTCTCCAGTATGTGTTCTTTTATGCACCTGGAGAGTACTGTGGTTTGAAAAGGCTTTACCACATTGAAAACAGTCATAGGGTTTCTCTCCAGTATGTGTTCTTTTATGCCTTTGGAGATTTCCGTGTTGGGAAAAGGCTTTCCCACACTGATTACAGTCATACTGTTTCTCTCCTGTATGTGTTTTTTTATGCACCTGGAGACTACTAGGATGTGAAAAAGCTTTTCCACAGTGAAGACATTTGTATGGTTTCTCTCCAGTATGTGTTCTTTTTGCATTTGCATTTGGAGATTTATGTGTTGGGAAAAGGCTCTACCACATTGATGACATTCATAGGGTTTTTCTCCAGTATGTGTTCTTTTATGCACTTGGAGATTTCCGTGTTGGGAAAAGGCTTTCCCACACTGATTACATTTGTAGCATTTGTCTCCAGTATGTATTGTTTTATGCTTCTGGAGACTACTTTGGAGTGAAAAGGCTTTACCACACTGAAGACATTCATAGGGTTTTTCTCCAGTATGTGTTCTTTTGTGCATTTGAAGACTACTGAGGTTTGAAAAGGCTTTACCACACTGAAGACATTCATAGGGTTTTTCTCCAGTATGTGTTCTTTTATGATTCTGGAGATGACTGAGTTGTGAAAAAGCTTTACCACAATTGTTACATTCAAAGGGTTTTTCTCCAGTATGAATTCTTTCATGCCTTCGAAGATTACTGCAATTTACAAAGGCTTTATCACATTGATTACATTTGTATGGTTTCTCTCCAGTGTGTGTTCTTCTACGCATGTGGAGATTTTCATGTTGTGAAAAGACTTTCTCACCGGCATTACATTCATTGGGTTTCTCTCCACTATCTGTGTTTCTATGTATGTGGAGTTCACTGTGTCGTGAAAAGCCTTTACCACATTGATTATATTCACATGGTTTCTCTCCACACTGATTCCTTTTATGCCTTTGAAGATCAGTGTGATGTGTGAAGGCTTTACCACACTGGTTACTTTCATAGGGTTTCCCATAAATATGTGTTCTTTCATTCCTGCAAAGATAATTAGGATATGTGTAAGCTTTACCATAATCATTATAATGATGATCTTTTTGTTGGTGTAAATTAAGGTTGCAATTTGTCATAATTGTAAAATAAAGTTTCATATTTACATTCTATCCCTTCGTTTACATTCATAGTTTCCCCCTTGATTGTGGGTGTTTTGTACCCTACGAGATACCTTTGATCGTGAGAAACTTTATTACATGCCTCAATTATAGCATCATTTTTCCATAAGTGGTTCATCACATATTTAAAAAGACCTAGAAGAACTCAGCTTTATCACAGTGAATGCATTCATTTAGTTGTAGTCATACTGATTTTGTAAAGTGAACCATCATAAACACAACAATTTCCAGAGGGCCTGTAATCATAGTGATTTTTTTGTAGTGTGATTTCTTTGACTTTATTTTCAATGAGTTTGGAAGACTAAATCAGTAATTAGTTTAATTATTAAAAATCCCCTGCTCTGACTAGACTTTATGAATGTGATACAAGTTTATGATTCATTGGTTATTAATAATGAATGTAGGAAACATGAACAAATATTAATTTATACTGTGGTCTTTATAATGTGTTCTATTGTACACAAGTATAGTGAAGTTTAGAATGCAATAACTTATGATAATATACATCAGGAAAAAGCCTGCTCAGGAAAAGTGAGCTTTGGTGAATCCTTCCCAAAAGTACCTCTACATAGATGTAATGATGGAGACCTACAAAGATCATCACTGCTACTGGAGAGACAATGAATACTCTTTAACATTTTATTAATAATTTTTTTATGATTAATGATCAATAAATTAAATATAAACTTGCACCACATTAAGAAAGTCTGAATAAAAGAAGAACTACTACATATCTTCTATTTGTTCTGGGAAAGAGAGGTTATGTTTCTATTTTCTGTATCTGTATGCTCACATGACTTGTATCAAACTTGACAAAATTATACTTATTAAAAAAAGAACAATGGGTGATCCAAGATGGTAGCGACCAGCACACATCATATCTGAGAGGCTGAGGATCTGAAACTCTGAAATTGGTGAGTGGAGAGGTTGCTAAAGCCAGGACATCTACATTGGGGCTTCCTTGGCGAGAGGGGACAACACATGAGCTGAGACCATTTAGATCCATGTCATCCAAGGACTCCTCTGGGGACTGAGAGTGGGAACAATTTGATCCCTCTGCACTTTCCCTTGTCAGGTCTCCCTTCTCCTTAGCTGAGGCAGCCCACAGTGCCCTGCAGCTCCTAACAGAACACTCCCTGCTTCCTGACTAAGTCAGCAGGGGCAGGCCTCCTAAGTCCTCAGTGGCAGTTGCTGGCTATACCAGCCTTCCATGTCCCAGGTCTACAAGCAACTGTATTGGCCTTTCAGAGCCTCCCAGCAAGTGACTGTACCAGCTTCCCAGACCCTAAGTGGAGGGCAGCTGGCTGTACAGGCCACACAGGACTGCAGACCGCTGTAGGGCCTCCACAAGGCTTCCCATCAGACATGTGTACCTGCCTCCCACTTCTGCAGCTGTGGCTGGACTCCCAGTGGACTGTTTTACCAGCTTCCAAGTTTTGCAGCTGCAGCACCACTGAGCTGATGGAGCTCCTACACCCACATTTGCCCCAGCAGGGACACATCTGAGAGTAGAAAACAGGGGGAAATGCTGTGTTCTTGAATTAGACCAAAGAGAGAATGGGTGTGCCTTCAAATGAGTGCCTGCAGAGCCCCAGATCCAGGTTCCCTCTACGCTAGCAGCCAGACATTGGATACCTCCCACCCACACTCCCACTGTGGACAACATTGGTGTTCTTGGGACAGTGTTCTCAACATGGAAGCCCCGGTTCTGCAAATTTACCAGTGGACTCCAGGCAAACAACTCCTGGAGCCCATGCAGAGCTGAATACCAATGGCATGTAGACTACTCAGATATTCAGGGAATCTGCGCATGTGCATTGTGTCTGCCAACTCTGGCAATGTAAACAACCACTCTTGTGCCTGCACTATCCCCAGCAACATATTCCAGGCATTTACACTCTCTAGCACAGTGTCTTTCAAGGCACCCTTCCATGCACAAGCTTGCTCACCCACATTTGTGCTTCTGTGCTTGTGGATTTTCCAACACACACACTCAAACCTGTGGACCTCTCCCATCTTCCTGAAGAATACTCCATATACCAGAGAAAGATGAAACCAGTCTGAACTACAGACTTCAAGAACAAAAAGTGAAGATTACAGATAAGCAGATGGCCAGTGGTCAGAGTAGAAACACATCCAACAAAAATCAGGACATCATGACTTCACCAGCAACCCCCCCAAATGAATGGATACTCTAATTCATCAGAAACACAGGAAAATGATTTTGAAGCTATACTTCTCCAGTTATCAGTGGATAAACACACAAGTGGAGGGAAATAAAGAGGAAATAATGAAAGCTCCTAAAGAAATACAGGCAAACAGAGCCAAACGAATAGAGGCACAAGTAGAGGCACAATTAGTGCCATATAGAGAGGAAACCAGCAAAAAAATAGAGACCATCATAGAAAGATAGGAATCCACATTCAAACAGATGAAGGAAATGGTGCAAGGTGTGAAAACAGAATTAGAACCAAGAACAAAATCACAAACAGAGAAACCCTTGTAGCTGGAGAACTTATAGAAAACATCAGGAACCACAAAAGTAAGCATCACCAATAGAATACAGAGATGGAAGGGAGAATCTCAGGTACTTAAGATAGGCTTGCAGCAACTTAAACTTTTCTCAAAGAAAAAGTAAAATCAGAAAATTTGAAAACACAATCATTCTAAGAAATCAAGGATACTCTGAGAAGACAAAATCTATATAAAGAACTAAGGAAGTTAAACAGCAAAAAATCATGTAATCCAATTAAAAAATGGAGTACAGAACTAAACAGAGAATTCTCAATAGAGGAATATCAAATGGTAGAGAAACACTTAAAGAAATGCTCAACCTCATTAGCCATCAGGGAAATGCATATCAAAACGACCCTAAGATTTCACCTTACACATATCAGAGTGACTAAGATAAAAACCTCAAGAGACAACACATGCTGGAGAGGTTGTGGAGAAAGGGGAACCCTCCTCCACTGCTGGTGGGAATGTAAACTTGTACAACCACTCTGGAGAGCAATCTGGCACTTTCTCAGACAACTAGGAATAGCGCTTCCTCAAGATCCAGATATACCACTCCTAGGCATATATTCAAAAGAGGCTCAAGTACACAATAAGGACAATTGCTAAACAATGTTTGTAGCAGCCTTATTTGTAATAGCCAGAAGCTGGAAACAGCCAGATGCCCCTCAGTGGAGGAATGGAAGCACAAATGGTGGTATATCTATACAATAGAATATTACTCAGCAATGAGAACCAAGGAAATCATAATATAAGCAGGTAAATGGTGGGATCTGGAAAAGATCCTCCGAGTGAGCTATCCAGGAAGGAGAAAGATGCACATGGTATATACTCACTCATATAGACATATAATATAGGATAAACCTACTAAAATCTGTACACCTAAAGAAACTAACAAACTCCTTCAACAAAGTGGCTGGATACAAAATTAAGTGAAAATAATCAGAAGCCCTCCCGTATACCAAAGACAAAAGGGTTCAGAAAGAAATTAGGGAAACAACACTCTTTACTAATGACAAGAAGTACCTTGATGTGACTCTAACCAAGCAAGTGAAAGACCTCTTTGGAAAAAAAGAAACTACAAGTCCCTAAAGAAATAAATTGAAGAGGATATCAGAAGGTGGAAAGGTCTCCCATGCTCTTGGATCCATAGGATTAACATAGTGAGAATGGACATCCTGCTAAAAGCAATCTACAGATTCAAGGCATTTCCCTTCAAAATAGCAACATCAATCTTTGCAGACCTGCAAAGAACAATTCTCAACTACATATGGAAAAAGAAAAAAACCCAAATTGCCCAAACAATCCTGTACAACAACAGTTCGTCTGTAAGTATCTCCATCCTTGATCTCACGCTATACTACACAGCCATAGTAATAAAAACTACATGGCATTGGCATAAGAACAGAATAGTGGATCAATGGAACCAAATAGAAGACACAGAAAAAAAAAAAAAAAAAACCCACAGCTACGGTCACTTGATGTTTGACAAAGAATCTAAAATAATACAATGTAAAAAAGACCAGCACCTTCAACAAATGGTGCTGCTCTAACTGGATATCTACCTGCAGGAAAATGCAAATAGGTTCATACTACTCACTCTACACAAAACGAAAGTCCAAGTACATCAAAGACCTCAACATAAAACCAGAAACACTAAATCAGTTAGAATAAAAAGTAATGGCAGAAAAACCGACACAATCAGAAAAATATTTGGCAGAATATGATACATGCATCTCTCACGAGACAAGAACAGAAATGAGCTTCTTAAGGGGTACTACATGGAGAAGGAGGGAGTTTTACTGGGACAGTAATAAAAAGACAGGTTGGAAGGAGAGAACTGAGGTCAAGATCAAATGAGCCAGAGAATAAAAAAGAGCCTGAAGATTGGAAAAGACAGATGGAGTTAGTTTGAGACTATACAAAGCAATTAGGTGACAGCAGAAAAGCCAGATTTAATAAGGAAGCTAGGAGAGGAGTTTGAGCCAGAAAAGCTGAAATGAATCAGCCATCTATGAGCTCAGAAAGAACAAGATAGGGTGTGCCTATTTAGCAGTAATTCTCAGAAGCCAAAAAACTCCTAGGCCTAAGGTAGGTTGTATGGAGCCTAGAATCTGCCCTGCCCAGGCCTAGGGTAGCACACTGAGGGGCAGTAATCTTTGGAGACCATGATTTCTAGATTGAATAAAAGTCCTTTTTACACTAATATCTGTTTAGCAAAGGTTTCACTGTCTTCATTTATATCAAAATGCCTTGAAAACAAAATAACATAGCTTACATTGAGGAACATGAGTTTGGGAGAATTTAATATTCCTTAATACTCTAGAATATTGGATTCTTTACTCTATTGCTTTCCTTTAAAACTCCTGGGACACATTGAAAATTTTTTTCACAGGCATATTTATATCAGCTTCCATAAAATAATTACCTTCCATATCTTCTCGAACTTTGACACTGTTCTTCAATATTATGGTCTTCCCAATTGTAGCCTAAAATATATACCAGAAAGAGATATTTTACTAAAAATTAGGGAAAATTTAACTTTTTCTCTTCAGTGAACTTTAGAAACATGATTGATTTATTCTCCCTCATTCCAATTGAAATTACATAAGAGCATCATTGAGAAAAATCAACAACAGATGTCCACTTTAACCAAATAGAGAAAGAAAATTCAGTGTCTTACCTATGGCTGTAAGGTGCTTGTAGGTCTCTATCATCACATCTTTGTAGAGACTCTTCTGGGAAGGATCCAGCAAAGCCCACTCTTCCCGAGTGAAGTACACATTCACATCATCATAGGTGATAGAATTCTAAATTATCCCAAACATGGGTATAAGAGAAAGCACAACAGTGGCAACAATGTAAAAGTATACTTCATTGACAATATATTCATATAATTCTGGTTCTTTCCTGACTTATCTCCTGACAGAGAAGTTCTGATGTACTCACCTGGTCATTTTAGAAGTAAACTAAATGAGGAGGTTTATCTCATTCGGAACCCTTTGAATAGAATTTAGCCTTACAAGAAAAATGTCAATTAACAGACATAAACTGAGCAAGTGAAGGATGCTGATGAACAGTACAGACCGCAGATCACAGAAATTGTATGCACAATTTCTAACTACAATAATTATGGACAAGCAGGATGTATTGGCTTATGACTTTAATTCCAGTAGTCAGGAAGCAGAGGTATGTGTATTTTATTGTGCTGCAAGCCTGTCTGGGCTCCAAAACAAATTTCATGACATCCAGATGAGGTAGAGTTAAGGCCTTTATCTGGTTCAAAAATCATTCAATTAAGAAAGATACAAAGAACTCCATGGTATTTCTGAAGTTCCTACAAAGAATTATATATTCAATACAGTTCGCTATCTCTCTTTCAAAAACCTGAAGTGTCCCATTTTAAACTCTAATATTAATGAGAGCTTACTAAAAGGGAATGCATGTTCAAACAGGTACAAATGGATGGATGAAATCATTAGTCCTGGAATAGTTGTCCATTAATGAGCAACATAAGACGGTTGAGGTTGATCAATAATGAAAAGCTCTTGTTGGTCTTTAATAACTGGGCTCAATTGCCATTGCTTACATTCAGGCTCACAACTACCCATTACTCCAAATTCTGGATTTCTGAGGCCATCTGCTGACTATTGTGAGAACCAGATACACAAGAGGTGCATAGTCACACATACAGGGAAAATACTACTGACAAAAAAAAAAGGGAATCATATGAAAGGGGAGGATATCCTCCCTATCAGTGGACTTGGAAAGGGGCAGGGAGGAGATGAGGGAGGGAGGGTGGGATTGGGCAGGGAAAAAAGGGATACAGCTGGGATGCAGAATTAACAAAATGTAACTAATGAAAAATAAAATTAAAAAAAAATAATAAAATCTAAAAAAAAATACCTTAAAACAAACACAAGAGGTAGGAAGAATGTTACACACTTGCAATCCAATGACTCAGAAGTCTCAGGCAGTATTAATGTCATGAGTACATGACATCCTGAGACAAAGAATATACTCTCTGGCAAATCTTAAAACATAAGGGTGGATATGGATTGGATTAGTACAATAGCATATGCTTGCATGGAGACTAAGGTGGTATACTGGGGATCTTCCCCAATATCTTTGTTACCACAAACCCAATTCTCAGGATCTTCCCTAGTGCTCTAGCTGAACACATGGGGCTCCTTTCCTTCCATACCATCCAGCAAACATAACACCATGAATACACTAGCCAAGCAGGCCATTAAAATAGCAACACTCTCATCCAACACACTTTCTGAAACTTCAGAGTGCTAACAGAACCCCAAGAACAAAACTCCCACACATCAAATCAGCACTTAGTCCTATTATTGCCCCAAACCCAGATGCCTAGACACCAGTTTAGGAATAGATTCAAGAACAGTCAGGCAACATGTCACCACCTGAGCTCAGCTATATTACCACGGCAGGGACTAACTATCTGAAAATTACAAAATTTTTACAGAAACATAAAGGAATATATCTTCTCATCATTTCATGAAACATCCTCTATAATTGACCACATACTCAGACACAATAAGTCCTAAGATCAAATTGAAATAACATCCTGTATCCTATCAGACCATCATGGCTTAAAGCTGGATATATATAGCATCAGAAAGTACACAAAGCTTACAAACTCATGGAAAGTGAATAAGCTTAGACCAAGTGAAAAAAAAAAAAGGGTTTCAAGCAGAAATATAACATTTGAAAAGCATAAAATTCATAGAAAATAAATACATATCAAATGCAAATGAATGGAAAATAATGAGGAATGAAAAGTGATGCTAAGAGGAAACTTCATAGCACAAAGTGCCTACATAAAGATACTGGAGAACATTCATACCATCCATGCAACAGCAGACCTGAAATGTCTAGAAGAAAAATATGTAAGCACACAGAAGGAGTAGAGATCAAGAAATTATCAAATTGAGAGCAGAAAAAAAAAAAAATATAAAGAGACGATAAAAAATACAAAAAATAAAGGTTTGGGTTTGTGAGAAAATCAACAAGATGGACACACTGTAATAAAAACTAACTAAAAGAGAGAGAATATAACAAATTATAAAATCAGTAATTGTATTAATAATTTTTGTTTCCGTAAAATTCCACTCATGTTATGTGAATGTGTTTTTCTTTTAACCCCAGGTGTGGAGCACGAGGATGCTTCAGTTTTTCCACAGCTGCTACTTATGATTGTCTCTAGCAGGCCTGAGGTTTTGCCACCTGCACATAGTTATTTCTGAGTCTTCTGGAGAAGGTACACATGAGAGGGCCTGGGATCTTTGAAGAAGGAAGAAGCTGCTGCTCTTCCTGATGCTCTTCACCCACACTGCTACTCTGTTTGTCACTACTGGTTTGTTGGACTGCTGGATATCCTGGTGACTAAGAGGCATTGTCCCAAAGAACCTGGCCACCCTAAACCTCATAGAGCAGCTCAAAGGGACTCATAACTCTTTCACTTCTAGCTTTTGTTCTCCTTTACCTAGTCGGGGTGTTGGAAGGAATAAGGTTTCAAAGGGAGGTAGAGATTAAGAAATGGATAAATAAAAAAGATTTAATAAAACAGTTCCATTTGCTGTTTGAGTGGACTTCTAGAATCCAGATGACAGAGACTGGTAATGCCCTAAAGAAGTCAATTGCCCTAACACATTTTGTGTTCTCTTTCAACAGCTTAAATTGTGGCATTCCTGCTCATTTCATTCCAAATCAAAATGTTTACTTCTTAAAAAACAAAAACAAAAAATACTAAACAATCTGTGACCCGTCCCTTCAAGGCATCTGTTCCCATGCTTCATCCTTTAGGTCACCCGTGCCTGTGTCCTTACATCAAAGCACCCACTACTTTGTGGCTACATCTGAAAGCCAACACCCGTTTGTGTTCTCCTGGACATATTTTTTTCAGACAAAGACTACTTCAGCCTAGAAAGATGAACTTCTGGTAGTATCTCCATACCTGACTTCAAGATATACTAATAGCAATAGTAATAAAAACTACCTGGGGCTGGCATAGAAATAAGCTGAGTGATCAATGGAAACAAATCAAAGACACAGATAAATAAATAAATACAATGGAAAGGACAGTATCTTCAACAAATACTGTTGCTCCAAATACATGTCCACATGTAGAAAAATGCAAACAGATCCATATTTCTCACCCTGCACAAAACTCAAGTTCAAGTGGTAAAAAACCTTAAACATAAAGCCAGATTCCTGAAATGTGCAAGAGGAGAAAGTGGGCAACACATTTGAACTCACTGGTACAAGAGACTACTTCCTGAACAGAACACCTGCTGTGCAGGCTCTAAGATCTACAATTAATAAATGGAACATCTTGAATCTCAAAAGCTTTGTAAAGCAATGGACACTATCAAGACGAGAAGATGGCTATCTACAGATTGAGAAAAGGTCTTCACCACCCTACATCTGAAAAAGGGCTAATATCCAGAATTATGTTAAAGAAATCAAGAAATTAAGCACCAAAAGACCAAATAATCCAATTAATAATAGGACACAGGGATAGAGAATTCTCAATAGTGCATAAACACTTAAAAAAGTGCTCAACATCTTCACTCATCAGGGAAATGCAAATCAAAACTGTCTGTGAGACTCCATCTTACACTTGTGAGAATGACTATGGCCAAAACCTCAAGTAGCAACACATGCTGGCAAGGATGTGCAGAAAGGGGAACACTCCTCCATTGCTGGAGGGGGAGCAAATTTATATAACCACTTTGGAGATCAATCTGGCAATTTCTCAGAAAACTGGGAAAAGTCACACCTAAAGACCCAGCTATACCATTCCTGGGCACACACCTGAAAGATGCTCCACCATCCAACAAGGACATTCCCTCAACCATGCTCATAGCAGCTTTATTTCTACTAACCAGAAACTGGAAACAATCTATATGCCTCTCAACTGAAGAATGGGTAAAGAAACTGATATTTACACAATAGAATACTACCCAGCCATTAAACACAAGGAAATCATGAAATTTGCAGGCAAATGGATGCAACTAGAAAAGAACTTCCTTAGTGACATACACAGACCTCAAAAGACACACAAAAGACAGTACTAAGTCCTAAGGACTAATATAAGAGCAGAATAATAAAAGTCCCTTTTACAGGACAGAGCTGTAGAATCTCCTCCTCTACAGGGAATCCACACTCAGAATCCACACTCTGCCCAAGGCACCACATACATACTGGCTCACAGTCCATCCCACTTCTAACACATGGGACACTCCTAGCTCAGCAGACCAGCTTTTCTGGGACTGGCAACAATGAATCCCCTGGTCTCCATGGCAGAGCTTGTGGTCCTGGATATTGATCACTATAGAAGGACCAGAGAAGAATCTAGGAAAGACTCTGCAAGATACTTTGTACTAGTCCTCCTTCCTGGTTGTGAAGCTTCCCCAGAGTCCATCATCATTTGCTTAGACCAAGCATTTGGGTCTCAGGACTCTGGCAGATCCTCTACTGGAGGATGAGAGATCAAGTGTCTCAGACAGCACAAACAATCTCAGCTCTACCCTTCCATTCTAGGGGCAGACAGAGCCTTAGCCTAGTAAATTAGTAGTTTAATAAATGTTTCCACTCCCCAGGTTAAATGTTTATTTTACAAGTAACAGGCTGCTGCATGTATACATTTCATTACCCTCTCACTGTCCAATGCAGTCATCTCTACCTCACAGCTGAGAATTTTTGCAGCAAACCTCAATCAAATGCAAACAGTAACAACAACTGAAGCCTAAAGAGCTATGAATTTGAAAGAAAGGAGTGGCAAATGGGAGGTGAATGAAAAAATAAAAATTAAGTGACATGACTCTTCCTTGGTATGGTGGGGAGAAAGTTTATTATAGAGAGAAAGGCACCTGGGAGCCATGTGAGGAGAGGGAGGACAGGAGAGGGGCACGACAAACAATGAGACTATGACAGTAAATAATAGATGAAATAGAGCAGGTAACCAAATTGGATAGATAACAGAAAGAAGGGCAGCTGGGGTAAGGGCCCGAGCCCTTGGCTACAGGACAGGGTATGCCTGGGCAAACTGATAGCTAATTCTGCTCTGAACTGTTAAAAAGGCATCTCAGCCATTTGTCCCAGGATTTGAGTCTTAACAGTGCCCAGGTCACCACATCCAGTCTGGTCACAGTCCATCCCACTTCTAACACGTGGGACTCAGATAGCTCAGCATTCCTAAGGCCAGGACAAAGGACCTCACAAGCAGCTGATGACTGCCGGTTTCCATCCAGCACAGGAAGGACCAACCACACCAGCTCCTGCTCTTCAGCCTCCTCCACCACCACATTGGCGGCGGTGGCCACACACTCACCATGTGGCTGCTTTGAAAGTCGCCTGAAATCCCCTCACAGGACCCAGCAGCTGAGCTCAGACCAATGAACGCCAAACACTCCACACAGCTCAGCTTCCTAACCGAACCTGCAACAGACCGCCAGGAAAAACCCTCCCCTTCCTCTGATTACAGGCCTCGCCTGGAACTCCTGATTGGTCTGGATCGACATGAGCACCTCTCCTAGGCTCACAGTGTACTGAAGAGACAAAGCATAGTGCTTCCTGGCCCAGGAGGAATGAATGCATGTTTGCTAATTACAAAAGCAATGAGGGCCTGGCTTAGGGAGGAAGCTATGCTCAGGGCAGGGACTTTGGATCCATGACTTGAACTTTGGGTCTATATGGGGAGAATAAGGGCCACATCTTTTCAAGATCTGCGGAGATTTCTTTGTCAGTAGACTTGTGCCTGTTGTCTACTAGCATACCCTTCTGTCTTCCAGCACTCAGCAGGCACTTCCCCTTCTCCTGGAATCAAGTGGGATAGCTTGCACAGCCCATTATTCCACTTGCATTGGAGTAAACAATCTGTCCACAGGAGGAAGGCTACCCAACATACTAACAATTTAGAAAGATTTTAGGAAAGCAAATGACATTGTTATTGTGTGACTTCACAGTGGGGTCAGTGAAACTGCAGCTCCTTTTCACCTGGTAGGTATCAGACAACCCTGGGAGAAAAGCAAAAACAAACAAACAAACAAACATACAAAAAACCAAAACAAACAAACAAACAAAAAACCCAGGTGATATACAATTTAGAGGAGGCATGTATTCCTCTTGAGAAGGTTAGTTCTTTATTCTTATTCTTGAATGCCTGGGCTCTAGAACACACAAATGGCCAATAAGGACATTTATTGATCAGCTATAACTGACTACCTCACTTCATATTGTTAATGTCAACTACTGTGAAAGCATGAAAGCTTCCTCCCTCTTCTTGCCCATCCTTTTCAGTGCTGTGACTACAAAAGCACTGGATGTTTTTATGTGGGCTTATAATGTAGGCAAGCAACCAACAGTGTAACACAGCTGTACCTTTAAACTACAGCAGTGATTACCATGGCAAGATATCCCTATGGTTTCCATAGCAGCATTCATATCTTGATTGTAACTAATACCTGTTCAGTTGAACTGAGGGCCCAACCAAGAAAATGGAAAACAGTTCTGGTATGAGAAACCTAGGCAAGTACTCCAGGAGAGTGAAGTCATGGATCTTAGAAAAAGAATCTACAACATTCAACTTAATAAATCACAACTATTGACCTAATTCTAATTCATAGACTTCTATCTACTTCTCTGTATCCATTGCCTTCCTCATAGAAAATCATTGAAACATGAAAATTAGTTGAAATGTCATAACAACATATTGCACAATAACCTCTCTCTCTCTCTCTCTCTCTCTCTCTCTCTCTATATATATATATATATATATATATATATATACAAAGATGAGCATAAATATAGCATTATTTATAAATATGTCATATGTAACTATAAAACGTAAAATTCTATACCATGGAAGACATAAAAATCAACTCTAATGTTAGGATCAAGAACCATGAATATTATGACTATGTTTTAAAGAGATTGTCATTAAATAGAATTCAATGCAATATAATTGGAATAATGGTGAATATTAAGTGTATGTGTAAAAAGCAATCTGTAATACTAGGCAAAACTATTTAAAAAGTATTCATCACTTGGTGAACAAACTAGCTGTTTAACAGTGTATGAACTGAGTAAAATGATAATTATTCCCTGCATTGTATATGAAAATATAAAAAGAGTTATGTGAAGCTCACAGGTTTCTTACCAATGTTTTCAGTAGGGATAAGGTTATTGTGTAATTCAAACGCTGATTTCTCTATCCTCTTTTGTGGTTGGAAGCCTTGTTCTGAGAATCTCCTATCTTGATGTTGTATAAACTTTGCTCCCCAGTGATCCACTGATACATCAATAAAGCAGCTATAACCAGTTGCTGAGCAGGATAGAGAATCGGGCTGGATTGCATACCAACATCCAGGACAGCCAAATCTATACAGAAACCTTGATCTTCAAAAACAACAAAATTAAAAATGTAAAAACCTCAGGATACCAAAATAGCTTAGCAATGAATAGCAATTTCTTTGACTCTTTTCTTGTGATTTAGAGATAGACTGGATAATGATGAAGCCCACGTGAGCATGAAAAGGAAACAGAATGATCAGTTTCAATCACAACACAGATAGAAACAAAAGGAAATGGTTTGAGATCATAGACACTCAAATCCAATCCCCAGTAAGGAATCTAGACAGGTTCCTCCTACAAAACCTTTTATACCTTCCTCCAAAGAAGCACACAAAGAAGAAATAAATGTTCAATGATATTCTCCTACTTGATTCTGTGGACCTTTTCCACTCTCTGTTACTGAAGACCCAATTCTCATGGTTGCCCCTAGCACTCCAAAAGAACAGCAGTGGCAGCTCCCCTTTCCTGTGTCCAAGTCTCCTGTGGATTACACACTCCCACTCTCTGTTCTGCTTCTGGGATCCCACTCCCAAGTCCTCAGCTCAACCATAGGCCATGCTTGCATAGAGACCAAGACAGTATACAGGGATCCTCCCCATCTTTGTTACAGCACACTCAATTCTCAGGATCTTGCCTAGTGACCAACAGAACACATGTGGCACCATCCACTCCATACCATCCCAGCAAGCCTAACACCTTGAACACACTAGACAAGCAGGTCATTAAAAAAGTAACACTGCGACAACACACTTTCTGAAACTTGAGAGCACTAACAGAATCCCAAGAACAAAACTCCCACACAACAAAAGAGCACTTAGACCTATAATCCAAAAACTAGAAAGAGAAGATAAAGAAACAATGAAACAAAGGGATGGTTCTTTGCGAAAAACAAACAAGATAAACAAACCCTTACCTAAATTAAATTAAAGACAGAAAGGAAATATCCAAAATAATTGAAACAGCAATTGTATCAAGAATTTTTGTTTCTTTAAAATCCCACTCATGTTATGTGAATGTGTTTTTCTTTTAACCCCAGGTGTGGAGCACAAGGCTGCTTCAGTTTGTCCACAGCTGTTACTTATGATTGTCTCGTGCTCTAGCAGGTCTGCGGTTTTGCCACCTGCACATAGTTTCATTCTGAGTCTTCTGGAGAGGGTACACATGCAGAGCCATGAGAAGACCCTGGGTCTTTGAAGAAGAAAGAAGCTGCTGCTCTTCCTGATGCTGTTCACCCATACTGCTACTGTGTTTGTCATTGCTGCTTTGTTGGGCTGCTGGATATCCTGGTGACTAAGAGGTATTGCTCCAAATATCCTGACCACCCTAATCCACAGGATACAGTTAAAGAGACCTATATTTCTTTCTCCTCTAGCATTCTCTCTTCTTTACCAATTGGGTGTTTTGGAAGGAATAAAGGTTGTAAGGGAGGTATAGGTTTATGAATCCAAATAAAGTGCTGAAGCGGTGACTCAGGATAGGAGCACTGCCTGCTCTTCCAATAAACCCAAATCAAAGAGATTTAAACAAACAGTGCCATTTGTTGTTTGCTGTTTCAGAGGGCTTCTGGAATCCACACAACTGAGATAGTTATTGCACTAAAGAACCCAATGACCCTAATCAGCATTAAGTAGCTGGAGATCTGCATTCCTTCTCTGTACTAACTGTTTTCTCTCCTAACTAGGGGTAGTGAGTGAAAGGGAGGTAGAGGTATTTAAGAACAAAGAATAAAGTAGGTATTTCAAAAAGGAAAGCTTACAGTTTTGCTCTCAGTAATATAAAATATAATTCCTAGTTGAAAAAAAAAAAAAAAAAAAAAAAAAAAAAACCTCATGTCACATTTTGTGTTCTTTCCATAGCTTAAATTGTGGCATTCCTGCTCATTTCATTCCAAAGCAATACTTTTAAATACCAAAAAATATCCCATGCCTCAACCTTCAGGTCACCTGTGCCTGTGCCCTTACATCAAAATACCCACTACTGTGAGGCTACATCTGAAAGCCAGAACCCATTTGGGTTCTCCTGGACATATTTCATCAGACATAAGACTGTTCCAAAGTCAGAGATGAACTACTGGAGGTATCTCCATAAATGACTTCAAGATATACTAAGAGTAATAGTAATAAAAACTGCATGGTACTGGCATAGAAATAGGCTGGGTGATCAATGGAAACAAATCAAAGACCCAGAAATAAATCCACACACCTATGCACAATTGCTTTTGGACAAAGGAGCCAAAACCATACAATGGAAAAAGACAGCATCTTCAACAAATAGTGCTGCTCCAAATACATGTCCACATGTAGAAAAATGCAAACAGATCCATATTTCTCACCCTGCACAAAACTCAAACCAAGTGGATCAAAAACTTAAACATAAAGCCAGATTCCCAAAATCTGCCAGAGGAGAAATTGGGTAAAACATTTGAACTCACTGGTCCAAGAGACAACTTCCTGAACAGAACACCTGCAGTGCAGGCTCTAAATCTACAATAATAAATGGAACATCTTGAATCTCAAAAGCTTTTGTAAAGCAATGGACACTATTATTAAGAGGAGATGGCCATCTACAGATTGAGAAAAGGTCTTCACCAATCCTCCATCTGACAAAGGGCTAATATCCAGAATTATATTAAAGATTTCAAGAAATTAACACCAACAGACCAAATAATCCAATTAATAATGGGACACAGGGATAGAGAATTCAGAGAATTCAATGGTGCATAAACACTTAAAAAATGCTCAACATCCTTACTCATCAGGGAAATGCAAATCAAAACTGTCTTTGAGACTCCATCTTACATTTGTCAGAATGACTAAGATCAAAACCTCAAGTGACAACACATGCTGGCAAGGATGTGCAGAAAGGGGAACACTCCTCCATTGCTGGTGGGGAGCAAATTTATATAACCACTTTGGAAATCAATCTGGCACTTTCTCAGAAAACTGGGAAAAGACACACCTAAAGACCCAGCTATACCACTCCTGGGCACACACCTGAAAGATGCTCCACCATCCAACAAGGACATTTCCCTCAACCATGTTCATAGCAGCATCATTTCTACTAACCAGAAACTGGAAACAACCTATATGCCTCTCAATGGAAGAATGGGTAAAGAAACTGATATATTTACACAATAGAATACTACCCAGCCATTAAAAACAAGGAAATCATGAAATTTGCAGGCAAATGGATGCAACTAGAAAAGATCTTCCTGAGTGACATAACACAGACCCAGAAAGACACACAAAAGACAGTACTAAGCCTCAAGGACAACATAAAGAGGACAATGAAAGTCCTTTTAGAGGACAGAGCTGTAGAGTCTCCTCCTCTCCAGGGAATCCACACTCTGAAAGGCTGACAGGGCAAGGGCCTCTGCCCAGGTCACCACATACATACTGGCTCACAGTCCATCCCACTTCTAACACATGGGACTCTCTAGCTCAGCAGACCAGCTTTTCTGGGACTGGCAACAATGAACCCCATGGTCTCCATGGCATAGCTTGTGGTCCTGGATATTGATCACTATAGAAGCACCAGAGAAGAATCTTGGAAAGACTCTGCAAGGTACTTTGTACTGGTCCTCCTTCCTGGTTGTGAAGATTCCCCAGAGTCCATCATCATTTGCTTAAACCAAGCATTTGGGCCTCAGGACTCTGGCAGATCCTCTACTGGAGGATGAGAGATCAGGGGACTCAGACAGCACAAACCATCTCAGCTCTGCCCTTCCATTCTAGGGGCAGACAGAGCCTCAGCCTAGTAAATTAGTAGTTTAATAAATGTTTCCACTCTCCCAGGGTACATGTTTATTTTACAAGTCACAGGGTCCTGCATGTATACATTTCATTACCCTCTCACTGTCCAATGCAGCCATCTCTACCTCACAGCTGAGAATTCCTGCATCAACCCTCAGTCAAATGCAAACAGTAACAAAAACTGAAGCCTAAAGGAGCCTTGAATTTGAAAGAAAAGAGTAGCAAATAAGAGATGAATAAAAAAACTAAAAATTAAATGACATGATTCTTCCTAGGTATGGTGGGGAGAAAATTTATTATAGAAAGCACACACAAGGCACTTCTGGGAGAGCCCAGGTGAACACACATCCCTGAGCCATGGGAGGGGAGGGAGGAGGAGAGGAGAGGGCCAAACCATGAGACTATGACAGTAAATAATAGATGAAACAGATTAGGTAACCAAATTGGATAGATAACAGAAAGAAGGGCAGCTGGGTTAAGGGCCCGAGCCCTGGGCTAGAGGGCAGTGTATGCCAGCCGCAGCCTGTAAACAGGGAGGGACTCAGAGATGCTGGGCAAACCTGGTAGCTAATTCTGCTCTGAACTGTTAAATAGGCACCTCAGCCATTTGTCCCAGGATTTCAGTCTTAACAGTGCCCAGGTCCCCACATGCAGTCTGCTCACAGTCCATCCCACTTCTAACACGTGGGACTCAGATAGCTCAGCATTCCTAAGGCCAGGACAAAGGACCTCACAAGCAGCTGATGGCTGCCGGTTTCCATCCAGCCCGGGAAGGACCAACCACACCAGCTCCTGCTGCTCAGCCTCCTAATCCACCACCACGTTGGGGGCGGCGGCCACACACTCACCATGTCGCCACTTTGGAAGTCGCCTGAAATCCCCTCACAGGACCCAGCAGCTGAGCTCAGACCACTGGATGCCAAACACTCCAGAGAGCTCAGCTTCCAAAGCGAACCTGCAACAAACCGCCAGGAAAAACCCTCCCCTTCCTCTGATTACAGGCCTCGCCTGGAAGTCCTGATTGGTCAGTGAGTCTTGAGCGACATGAGCACCTCCCCTAGGCTCACAGTGTACTGAAGAGACAAAGCATAGTGCTTCCTCGCCCAGGAGGAATGAATGCATGTTGGCTAATTACAAAAGCAATGAGGACCTGGCTTAGGGAAGAAGCTGACTCGGGAAAAGCCTATGCTCTGCGCAGACACCTTGGATCCATGACTTGAACTTTGGGTCCATATGTGGAGAATCAGGGCCACACCTTTTCCAGATCTGTGAAGATTTCTTTGTCAGTAGATTTGTGCCTGTTGTCTAATAGCCTACCATTCTGTCTTCCAGCACTCAGGAATCACTTCCCCTTCTTCTCCTCCTGAAATCAAGGTGGATAGCTTGAACAACCCATTACTCATCTTTCAGCAGAGTGAACCATCTGTCCACAGGAGGAAGGCTGCCAAAAATGATGACAATTAAAGAGAGATTTTAGGAAAGCAAATGACATTGTTATCGTGTGCCTTTAGAGTCGGGTCAGTGAAACTGCAGCTAATTTTCACCTGGTACTTATCAGACAACCCTGGGAGAAAAGAAAAAACAAACAAACAAACAAAAAACTAAAACAACAACAACAACAAAACCCCATGTGATATACAATTTAGAGCAGGCATGTCTTCCTCTTGAGAAGGTTAGTTTTTTATTCTGATTCTTGAATGCCTGGGCTCTAGAACACACAAATGGCCAATGAGGACATTTATTGATCAGCTATAATTGACTACCTCACTTCATATTGTTAATGTCAACTACTGTCAAAGCAAAAAAGCTTCATCCCTCTACTTGCCCATCCTTTTCAGTGCTGTGACTACAAAAGCTCCAATACTGGTCAGTTATCTCACTTCTTACACAGTTACTTCTTTATTTGTAAGGCCCCAATAAAGGCCAGAGAGGTTGGAGGACTCTCATTCACTGGCCTACTTTTTCTTCTCATTGACCATTAAGGCCCAGCCTGGAAGGAGTTTCAGGACTGTCTTCTCAGCACTTGTAAGCAGACACAGGTCTTGATACTCAAGGCAATTTGCAATTACATAGCATGAGACAAGCCTGGGTATAGGAGATAATTTTCTATATTGAAGTAAATAATACAGAGCACTTACGAAAATAAAAAATAACATTGTAATTACTAAGAAACACTAGGGTCTAAATAATAATAAGAGATTAGAGCTATGATGCATTTAAAGAAAATGCAATTTAAAGAGAGAAACCAAGATTTGCCTTTTTGAAGATGAATAAAGCTGAAAAATGCATAGCTATAGTGACCTTGAGAAAGTTCAGGCCATTCCCTGGTAGAAAGAATGTCATTAATAAGACATCTCTAAGACATGTGTATGTGTCTATATAAACATACATATAGTTTGTAAAAAGTTATGACACATGGGCAGCCAATGCTCCCCACAGAGGACATAGACTACTATGTAATAAAAGCACCAGTGCCATGCATGGAAAAAATTCTCTTTCACATGAACAGTGTCCAACGCACGTGAAAAACCTTTAGGTTGCTGCTGTTACCTTTGGTTCTATCCCAGAATTTGAAGGCAAGCCCCCATTTCTTGAAGCCAACATGGAGTTCAGAAACAGGCCTCAGAGAATAATGGTGAATATTAAGTGTATGTGTAATAAGCACTCTGTAATACTAGGCAAAACTAGTTAAAAAGTATTCAACACTTGGTGAACAAACTAGCTGTTTAACAGTGAATGAGCTCAGTAAAATGATAATTGTTCCCTGCAATATATATGAAAATATAAAGAGTTATGTGAAGCTCACAGGTTTCTTACCAATGTTTTCTGTAGGGATAAGGTTATTGTGTAACTAAAACGCTGACTTCTCTATCCTCTTTAGTGGTTGGAAGCCTTGTTCTGAGAATCTCCCGTCTTAATGTTGTATCAACTTTGCTCCCCAGCGATCCCCTGATACATCAATAAAGCAGCTATAACCAGTTGCTGAGCAGGACAGAGAATAGGGCTGGGCTTCCTGACAGACAGAGGAGAAGGATTTAGAAGAGGAATTAGGGAATTAGGCTAGGAGATTCAGCCACAGGAGAGGACCAGGAAACAGACCAGGAGAGAGAGCTTAGCAGGAAAGGTACAAAGAGCAATTATCCTGGATGTATGCTGGGAGGAAAGCAGATTAGCTCAGAGGGTTAAGAGTCAAGTAATAACTACTCAGTTCTCTTGTTGTGAAGCTTATTATTAAACAAATATTACAGAATCTCAATTTTTTTTTGTATGTTAGCTGGGTTAAAAGAGAAACTGAGAAATTAACACAGTGGTATAAGAATAAGCATAACAAATGGCATACCACTGTGGGGGCAGAATTTACAGTATTCTAGCAATAGTTTATGTAGAAAACAAAAGTACAGAGCAGTTTCTTAGTTCTGTACAAAAAGAGAGGAACCCCAGTTTCTAAGGCAGCAGCTCACAGCTTCCTGTTCAGAAGAAGCAGCCAGATTTCCAGCCTCCTGCAGAAAGACAAACACTGTTACAAAACCCAGAGAGAGAAAACAGAGGCAGTCCCTTTAGGAACTTAGCACTTACAAATAAAAAGAAAGCGGTTCTTTAACACAGGCAAAGTTCTCAAAGCCAGAACTTTCTACCCAAGAAAAAATGATTAATCTCTTTGAGAAAGGTCTTCTGCAGACATGACAGAGGCAAGCTAAGGGGAGCAAATACTTGTGGACCCAGTAACTAACCAGAGTTGGTGAGGGGTGAGAATCCAGTGAGGAAGGCAGATAAAAGCCTCTCCTTGGAAGCAGGAGCCAAACACAAATGGAGAAGCTTCAAGCACCTGAACTGGTGAGGTCTAGAAGGGAAGCTGGGTCTAAGAAAGTAAGGTCCTTAGGACCAGATTTTGAGATTAAAGAAAATTAATTTCTGTGTTGAAAATGGAGGAAGGCACAGTGACACAGTGCTTCTGGATTCCATTTGACTTTGTTTCTCTTAGCATACAAATAATTTATTCCACTGATGATTACAGTTTTTTATATCCTCTTTGGGAGAGATCAGGAATAGACAGACTTGGAAAAGGAAGAGACTGAGAAATTATAGTCTAAATTAAAGGACAAAGAACATAGGTTGGAGGAATGTTTGAAACAAAATAGGAAACCTTCAGAGAAATCCAATCTGGAACTTAAAATAACATCAAACAAAGTAGCTCCAGATGAGACAAATCCACAAAGGCTTAAAGAAATTGCAGAAATGTGTTTCATTGACATGCTGGTATAAAGGCTTCGGCAAGAGGCCAACTTGGTCAGACTGGGAATTGTATGTGTATTATCAAGGTTCAGAAAAACGATATGCTAAAGTAGAAATGCAGATCCTACTTGGCATTGCCTCAGAATGAGCTCATGCAGTGACTTGTGGGCTCCATTTTGCAGAGTTTGGTGAACTGAAGCATATGTACCATGCCATAGGTTCATATACAGAATTCCAATGTCCTATTGCCTTAAATTATGGAAAGTGTTGTTCTAAGCTTATGCAATTGTTAGAGATGACAGCTGTCTTCGAGATACCTCTCCAAATTGAGGTTAATGGGGCTTCAGCATGTTTATCCATTGGAAAGCAACAATGTTCTAGACATTATGAGATGAAAGCTTTCCAAATATAAAATATAATTCTGAAGGTCAAACAGTTATGAAAAGATTTAACCATTTTAAAAGGGTGGTCATAAAAGAGATAGGCAAAATAATATCTCCACAAAGTAGATTAAAAATGATTTTTCACTTTAAAATTGTCTAAATGAGAAAAGTCACACACACCCGCTAACATACATTGGAGTTTACAAAGGACTGCTGAATCAGATCAGCACATAAAAGTCCCAATTCCAAAATGTATGTCAGGAAATATATTGTGTTGTGCTGGAGAATATGTATGCTCTTAATTCATCATGACACAAAATACTATATATTCCATCTAAACTGACAGAAATCAGATTTGATGGGGAAGAAATTCTAAAGATCCTGGCAGCAGACAGGAAAAAAGGAAATAGAAAAGACGAAACAGGCCAGGTAACCTAGTTTGCTGATCCTGCCCAGGGGAATATCTGAGACTGACTAAGATGTGAAAATGTCTCTAGCGAGAACTTCAACTGGGCATAGCCAATAAATCTTTGACTACTAACTCACCTGGACTTACTTACCATACTATTCTTTTGGATGGCATAGATAAAAATGTATATTTTATAGTATGTTTTTTTACTGAATTGAACAGAGAGCAGAGTATCACCTTTAACTGAACTGTGCTCAGTATACAGACCATACATTTATTATGAATATAAAACATATATGATGCCCTTGGAAGTTATTCTTTTGCAGATCAAAAGAACCAGACACCAAAACAGAGAAGACAACTAGCCCAGGTGATCCTACCTTACAGATGGCCTCACTGACAACGCTTCTTCTAAAATCTCCTTCCAGGGCCACTTAAAAATGGGTAGCTAGATTGTCCAGCATTGCAAACTGTTCCAGTCTGGATTTCAGATAAGCCCTGAACTTGTGTTAGCATGCAGAGACTGGACAGCGAATGTTAACAGCTAGCTTTCATAAGACTGGACAGTATCCCACCCACTGGGTGAGAAAATCCCTTCCCATCTATTAGAGCCTCAATGCTGTCCAAACAGGACAAATGGCACACTGGAAATTCGACTGCCCATCTTTATAAGGACAAGGTAGGCAAGTCTTTAACTTGCTTCAAAGAAAAGTCTGTCAAATGTTCTGAGCCAGAAGGCTAAAGGTGTTGCAGCAAACAATTTGGAAGGATTCCAGTCAGCCAAATATCTACATCATTTCTATACTTTTAGAGGCTACTTGCCTGCACTTCTACATATTGGGTAATATTTATTTCTTCTTAAGTAAGTCTTTGACAGGGTTGAAGAGTAGATAGTATAGTCTCATAGTTAAACTGAAATTGTTTAGGATGATAGGAATTGATAGTAAAATACTTTCTCCGAGGGTTCTGAAAACATACAAACGTCAATCTTACATGATAATTTTTATAATTGTTATTATTAGATATACTTTGTTATTGTAAGAAAAAGCCCTTCATTATGCTAAAAGGGGGGATATGTAGGAACAAGGTTACTGTGTAATTCAAATGCTGATTTCTGTATCCCCCACATCTGGTGGCAAGCCTTGTTCTGAGAATCTCCTGTCTTACTGTGTATAAACTCTCTCCCCCAGTGTTCCCCTGATAAGTCAACAAAGAGGCTTACAGCCAGATGCTGAGCAGGGGAGAGAGCACAGCTAGACTTCCTGCCTCAGTTCAGGAGAGGAGGAGTTAGAAGAGGAATTAGAAAATTCAGTCAGAGGAGTCAGCTGCAGGAGAGGTTCAGGAAAGAATAACAGAGAGAATTCAGCAGGCAAGCTACAAAGCGCTAGAATACTCGACTGTATTCTGGGAGTGTTAGTATTTAGGCGGCCTGCTTCTGGGTTGCCTAGCAACCTATGATGTCATCATGCATCACCTGCCAGTTAGTCCCACCTGGCTTGCATGGTTCAATGGCTCCATAAAGGGACCAACCTGCCACTTTGAGTCTCTCTTGCTCTCCACTCACTCTGTCGAGCGCCCCCTCCTCCTACCTTGTCTCTCTCCTTCCCTCTCTCTTTCCATCTCCATCTCCACCCAATAGACCTCATTGCATTTCAGAATGTTTCTATGCATGGTCCTTTTATCTAAATACTAACATTTAGTTTTGAAACCCAGGAGGCCTTTTCTGACAATGTTAAGACATGCTGGAATCCTCTCCTCATGCCCACTCACTACAGATCTTTCTCTCACACCCTCACCTCCTGTTTTTTTTTTTTTTTTTTTTTTTTTTTTTTTTTTTTTTTTTCACGATGGCTTCCCCTGTGTGCCTACTGCTGCTGCTACAGCCACATGTGATCTGTCTCTCTTCTGGCGGCTGCTGGGAAACTTTTCTCACCAACCCCCTCATCTGCTCTGGTCTTTTAGCTTGCTAGCTTGTGCTGGACTTCACTATTAGGTAATCCAGGCCTCAGGACTCCACCACATAGTATGGACGGTTTTTAAACTGCCCTCCAATGGCTTTAAATATTGCTGCTGCCTCAGGACTCAAGAATTATGGTTTTAAATTTCCAGCCTCATTTGTGGCTGCCCTCGACTCATGGCTAGCCACCATGTTGATTCTGGGATAAAGAGGGTGGAGCCACGGCTTCACTGTCATCTTCACTAAGGGCATGGCTTCACTGCCATGTTAATCCAGGGCAATCAAGGGCAGTGACATGATTGGCAGCCATCTTGGTTATAAAAAATGTGGTTTCCCTAGCTGCCAGCTGCTCTTACTACTTTGTTTCTGTCACATTGTTTACACAGGTACAAAACTACCATCTCTTATGGGTACTAAAAGGCTGTTGAACCCCTTCCTATCCCCATTTAAAGCTGCCTATCTGCCCTATCCTTTCCCACAGATGAGATTCCCTCTAGGAGAACTCAGCCTTACTGCTGATAATGACCTGGTACTAGGTAAGAAGGTTCCTGGTTTTGGCTGGGCTAAGCCCATGATCTGCAGTCCTATTTGGTTGATGAACCACTAGCCACATGGTCCAGTTCCATTTCCCCTTTCTCATGCACAGGAATGGCTTCTTCATATTTTCTTCCCTTTGGGAATCATGTAGCTTCTACAGTGATATTTGTCCTAGCCAAATGTTGAATATCTATTAACACCAAAAGTGATCAGAGAAGAAAAAGCAATTCCCTGTATTTCTTTTCTCAACATCCTGTCTCTTTCTCTTTATCTGCTATCCCACTAAATGAAAATATTCCCTGGTTGCTTTTCATACTCTCAAAAGAAATCTTAAGATTAAACTGTAAACTTTAAGGTGACCATATGGTATGAACACTTTTAATCATAATTAATTCTGTTTATTTTATCCCCTTTTAGATAAGGAGAGGAACAACTCTCATTTTAAATTGGAATGGATTTTTATAAAAATTCCAAGTTATATTTTACAACGTGCTATGCAATATGCTTCAACACTGGTTCAACATAATTTTTATAAGATGCTAAAATTTCATGATTATAAAAGTCTATTCAAATTAAGCTAATTTAAAATGTCTTTCTAGCTGCCTGTGACTATCTATTCCTAAATTAATAAATAAATACCGTTTTTTTCTGCTATGAGCTGCCTGTGATACCGATTTACCACTAGACTTTCTGGCTAATGCATTTTGTAAAATAAATTCGAATGTAATTTTAAAGTTGCTTTTTAAAAAATATTGCTTTATACTGTTCTACTATATTGTTGTTTATTCTAAATCTCACAGCTTGAGGGTTAGTAAGTAAAAGTTTTGGCCTAAATACCTTAAAACTATATGATATAATTCCAAGCATACTATAAATTGATATCTGTTAATTTTAGAGTCATTTATTTATTCATGTTAAAACTTGGTCATTATGCTATATCTTCACTATCAAGGTTAAAATATTCTTGGTCTTATTTTCTAAATATAAAAACATTATTGATCTACAATACTGCCTTAGACTTGTATAAGTTGTAGACTATGTTTATGACTTTTAAGGCTCTACCTTGACAGGGACAAAACCTAAAGCCCTAATACTTGATGGTTAAAAAATGCAAGTTAACAGTCAGTCATCTCACACACGATCAAGTCTTCAAACATGTCCAAAATTATATTTATAGTCCTACAGATGCAAACATGGTCTCACTGCTATCTTAATTAAACATCTAAGGATGGTTCCTGAGTCACCATATAGGATCTGGTAAAAAAGAATAAGAGAGGTGTCTTCCCGACAGGCTCATCTATGGCATAAACTATGCTCCAGACCTTGGCTGCTGCTCTGAGGCTGTTGGCATTCCCACACAGAAAACAAGAGGTCTTCAGTGCCCCATCCAGTGGGGGTGTAGCCAAAAGTCAACTTCACCAGGTGACTGCTTGAAATGCAGCCAAAGGGGACACTGGTCCCATGGCTGCCTCAACAAGCCATGACTACCTGCTGGCAGACTGGCTTCTGGAAGTCAAAATGCTCCCATGCAGGCTTTTTCTCTATGCCCAGCCATGGAGGCTCAACCAGTACAAGAGCCACAGATACTTCCAGCCTTCCTGCTCCTTGGCCTGGTAGAGAACAAATGGCTCCTAGATTCAGCAACCCCCACCACCCTTGCCCAGCCCATGGTAACACTTCAGGTCTGTTTTGACCTCAAACTAGGGTTCCTTGGTCATATTGTCAATTTCTGTGTTGGGAGACTTCAGATGCCTTCTCAGTTCTCTTTATATGCAGGAGACCAGGCCTTAAGCCTCACTGGTAGAGTTGTAAGATCTAGGTAGTCTAGTTTGCTTCAGACTCAAAAAACAAGCCTCATATGTAACCTTTTGCCATCCCTTTGGCTAAAGAACAATAAATTTTCACAGCAGTCTCATATGTGTATCATGCTAAGTAACTAGATACAAAGGACTATGGAGAAGAAGTTTAAGTTATAAAGCTTCTACAAAATGTTTGAGGGTCTATGAAAGTGTTTTAAGGTTGGTAAATGCAAGTTATAAATGTTTGAGGTCTAAGAAAGTGTTTTAAGGATGATAAATGCAAACTTAAGAATTGGCTAAGCCTCTTTTCCATAAGGTATAATCATAGTAAAAGTTAAGACCAAGTGAGCTTTTTTCCTTCTACTTCATGAAAGGCTTCTGCCTTTCCAGAGTTCACCTTTGAGGATGTTGATGTTGTTAACACAAAGGTGTATGTCTACCACCTTTTCTACAGTGTGTATTTCAATGCATCTTACAGTGGTGATGCTGCCATCTCTAAAAGTTTATCTCCTTTATATAACTTAAAAGGGACCCTTGTAAGCTGCAAAAAAGCCACCTGAATCCACCTCTCAGATCAATTAGCCTCCAGATAAGTACTGCACCTATTGGCTATCTCAAAAGGTGGGATTCTTCCCTCTCCCTTCCCTGGTTTTGGAACTCCTCTTTCATGGTTACCCAGTTGCTATATCCACACATCCAACACCACTTGACTGATGCTTTCCTTTCCATGTTCCACATAAACGTTTCCCTTTGTCTGAGAGACTGATGGGTATCTTTCCATTTCTATGGGAAAAGGAGGTATCCTCCCTTTTGGCCGACCCCCACACAGATGCCTTCCCTTAGTTGAATCATCTTTTTCATTTTACTAACAAGGTTTCTTGGCTTTCCTTTCCTCTCCTGTGTCGGGTGTTTCCTCTGAAAATCTTAGTACTAGTTGAGCTGTGTCTCCCGACAGTCTTCCCTGTGGTGCCTGTGTTGTAAGTGGTGATTAATATTTACTATTGGTTTATCTTTTATTAAAGCTTGCTGTTAATCCTAAACAGCTGTATAACCAAATCACCACAAAGAGACCTGGTTTATTTAGTTAACCTAGAAGACAATTCTGGGCAATAGTTACACTCTCCTAAACATCCAAACCCTCATATTTTCTTAACATTTAGATTTTACCCATTATACTTGCTTTTTGTGAAATCTTAGGTCTGGTTCAATCTCTCCATGCTGTTACAAGATCTCTCCTCCAGGTCTCACACTTAAGAAGCAAGGCACTAGTTTCTGGAGAAGGAAAGCATACAAGGCTCTGTCTTGGTGTCCTTGGAGAGAGTTAAGGGTACAGGGCAGACACAGAGGACAGGAGGTTAAGTGAGGGGTTTAGGGGGAGAATTACAAGGGATTTTGTGCCAGACTTTGTGTCTCTGTCACTCAGACTCATTTGGGCTGGGCCATCCTGGAACCATGATCCAGGTGTTTCCACTGTTTGTGTAGTCTAGGTGACCAGTGAACTGTGGCTTCAATGTTGGGAACTCATCCCCATGAACCCCAATACTGCTTTCAGTGGACCAGGAGGGATCCAATGTCTGGGTGCTGGAGAGGAAAGTCCCTGGACCTGGTGATCTCCATTCACTGGCATATCTGTCAAGTGCTTGGGGTCCAGGTTTCCTGACTGTCAGGACAGGGAAACAGCTGTAGGGGTACCAGATTTATTGACCCCTAAATGTTCCAAGAATCCTGAAGATGCCTGAAGGGGAGCAGGAGGTATCATATATGTGGCTGCAAGAATGGAGGTTCCCTAGGCCTGGAGGTCCACAGTCACTGGCATAAGCCTAAAGTTTAGGGCCCCCATGGTTCATTACTCTCAGACCTGGGAGACAGCCATGGAGGGGCCTGGATGAAATTGACCATAACTGTCCCAGGAATACTAAAGCTCCCTTGAGGGGAGCATGGACCATCTGATGTCTGGTTGCTGGAGTGGAGGTTCCTGGACCTGGGGCTCCTCACTGGCTGGATGTGAAGAAGGTGCAGGCGTTCCAATGTTTGTGCCTTTCAAACTAAGGAGATGGCCCTGGAGGCCTGGGTCCAATTTGCCTCAACCAAATGCTATGCCCCTCTAATAACAGTGCAGATTGGTCACCACCATCTTGGGATCCCCCTCCACAGACCATACTTGGAACAATTTCAGTAGAAATTGAAGACTGCAAGTCTAGCTCCAGAAGCAGGTGGAGATATACTGAGCAAAACTACCTTTAAGTTCATCATGTATGATATAAACAGCACATTAACAAGATTCATCAAAGCCACAATTCTCTCACATACAAAGGGGAGAGATCACAAATACAGAAATCAGGGTAATGACACCTATCACCACTGTTTGCAATTCTTAGATGGACAGCTATGCAGAGCTATTCTAAACTTGGAATAAGGCTGCCTTTGCCTTTAGGTAGATTGACTCAATAAAGGAAAAGGAGTTCATTGCAGCTACCCAAGTCTGCTTTCTTTCTCAGAACTGTGACATCAATATAAAAAATTCCCTTTCGAAACTTTGTTTTTATTTCATGTGCATTGATGTATTGTGATAGTGATGGACCCTGGAGTTCTAGGCAGCTGTAAGATGCCATGTGCTTGTTGGGATAAAACCCAGGTCATCGGGAAGACCAGTCACTGCTTCAAACCACTGAGCACTCTGACCCTGAGAAAGCCACTTTGTTAAGCTTTAAATATCTTTCAGATATACGGATGATTTGTGTTCATGTGTCTATGTACCCTACTTGAAATGGCCAAAGTGGGTACCAGATCCCATGGAAATGCATTTAGAGGATACTTGCTGGCTAGCAAGTGATATCTGAAATGGAACTTGTGTTCTGTAACAACACCCAGTGCTGTTAACTTCCATGCTATCTCCAGCCACCATTTATTTAAAACTTTTTCTACAGATGTTAATTAAAATATTTTACACCATTTCCCCTTTCCTTCTCTTTTTTCCATGCCTTTCTGAATTCTCTCCTTCCAATGTCTTAAAAAAGAATGTGTGATTAAATGTGGACCTGCATATATATATATATATATATCTTACAAATTCTATTCCTATTGGTTGTGAGGATAAGGTATAAGGTTTCTGTGCTGAACCCTTTGTGTAGGATATATAATTATGGAGTGTATCCCCGCTAATCCCACAACTTGGAGGGTGTTCTAGTCTCCAATGCCCACAGGATTGAGGTAAGCTGTCTTGGACAGGAAACATTAGAAAGTACAGGGTGACAAATTCCTTAGATAACACATGGTGCTGGAATGGCCCTGATGTTCTGGAGCTGTGGGGAGGAGTATGGACATTGGTCTTAGCCAATCAGTCTCTCTTTGTTTTGTGGACCTCCCATTATACCATTCACCTGGGAAATTTCCTTGGATTACTTTGTCTTCTTAATCTTGCTGCATTATCTTTCTGAATGCCATGACTACAGGCCTGTTGTACCATGCCTGGCTTGGATGGTTTCAACCTCAGTGATTTACTACAATTTTGGGATGAGTGTAATGATTTGTATCACTTAACTATATTGAGAATCTCCTTATGTCTGTGAGGCTGCTTTTCACTATCTGTTGAATTAAGAACAGAACTCCAATCTATTTTGATGTGTCAGAAAATCTCAATGTTAAAGAAAAAAAAAACAATAATTTCCTTTATACTTAAAGGAAAGTATTTAAGCAAAACAACTGCAACTGAACAATGTTTTTTTTTTTTTTTTTTTTTTTTTTTTTCATTACTGGACTTAGGAACAGAGCTTTTGTCCTGCCTACCATGACCATTTGCACTCAGTGACTCAGTCTCAATAAGCCCACAGAAAAACTGAATTATTGAGGTAGACCTTGCCCAACTATACTGCAGGTACTAGGGAGGCAAGGTAAGCAGATCTAGTATGTACACTAAGTTCAAGATCAGCCTGAAATTTATAGTGAGACTATTATTTCAAATAAAAAAGAGAGAAAACAATGTGTAAAAATGAAAATATTTTTAATTAAGCTATTTATTTATTTTAAATTAATTCCCTTTGTATCATGGCTGTATCCACTTCCAACTCTGACCATTTCCACCCAGTCTCCCAATCTCCCCCAAGCACCTTCCATAGTCCACATATAGGGTGTGAGGGAAATAAAAAAACAATGGTTATAACACAAATTATTAATGAAACCTGGAAACATATTCACATATTTATTCAGTGTGACAAATTTTGAACAGTGATGAATATATAAAGTTATACATTTTCTTTCTTCCCACGTGTAATATTTGCTAATTGAAGACATGGTAAAGTATTTAATTGCAAGCTTATGCAAACAGTTCTCAGAGGGTTCCCAGTTCCCAAGGAATAATCTACCTTGGAGGAATCCTAAATGTGGGCAAAGAGAAGCATGTACAGAGAGAGAGAGAGAGAGAGAGAGAGAGAGAGAGAGAGAGAGAAAGACAGGGAGAGAGAGAACAAACATAAAGAGAATGTGAAGAAAATAAAACATCTGTGTACATATGGTACATATGGAAGAGACTCTGGGAGAGGGCAAGTCCATTCTACTGGACTGAAAATTTAAGGACAGAGGTGGGGAACGCCAATCATACCCTTTAGAAGGTAGGGACTGAGGGATGCTAGGAGAACCTAGAATCCTGAAAACCTTCTGTCAAAAAGGATCCTTAGCAGCATGTCTTAGGTGTGAAGTACAACATATGGTAAAACATTCATCCTTTAGATTTAATAGGTTGAGAGATCAGAGATACACAACTAAGTAATCTCACCAAGCCATATATAAAAACTTCCTGCCAATATGTTGCTCCATCATTCTCAGCATATTTCTTTCCTGTAAGGTATTCAAAGAGTGACATAATGCTATTGAGCAGAAAATATCTCAACTAGGGGAATAGGTCTTTTCATCAATGACAGTGCAGACCAGATTAGAATTTCAAGGAGTCCATTGATTTATTAGATGTTCACCTAAGGGAGATATAGGAATGTTTATCCAGAATATCCCAATTCCTGCCAGGCAGAGAGATTACAGGGATGACAGTGGGGAGAGAGAGAATTAAAATCAATTTGAGACCTCCAAGTGGTGGCCTGCATGGTATTCTGACTGACATGTACACGTATCTGAGAAGACAAGGAAAGAGTGAAAGAACTGGAGAGTTGACCCACCACAGATGAGTAGATACAGAGACTACAGTAGGAGGCAGCTTGTCCTCAGGTACAGCCCAAGAATAAATTGCTCTCTGGGACTTTTATTCTTTCTTTAAGATACAAATCTACTTCCCCTTTTTAACACCCATATCTCCTTTTCCTTGTTCCTCAGGTCTTATGATTACATTCATAAGGTTTCTCTCCAGTATGTGTTCTTTTATGCACTTGGAGTGTAAAGAGGTGTGAAAAAGCTTTACCACATTGAGTACATTCATAAGGTTTCTCTCCAGTATGTGTTCTTTTATGCACTTGGAGAATACTGGAGCTTGCAAAGGCTTTACCACAGTGATTACATTCGTAGGGTTTCTCTCCAGTATGAATTCTTTCATGTTTCTGGAGACCACTACAACAAGCAAAGGCTTTATCACACTGATTACATTTATAGGGCTTCTCTCCAGTATGTGTTCTTTTATGAATATGGAGACTAATCAATTGTGAAAAGGTTTTCCCACACTGATAACATTCATAGGGCTTCTCTCCAGTATGTGTTCTTTTATGCTTTTCGAGATTTCCGAGTAGTGAAAAGGCTTTCCCACACTGATTACATTTGTAGGGCTTCTCTCCAGTATGTGTTCTTTTATGCATTTCGAGATTTCCATGCTGTGAAAAGGCTTTCCCACACTGATTACATTCATAGGGTTTTTCTCCAGTATGTATTCTTTTGTGCATTAGTATACCACTGGGTTGGGAAAAGGCTTTACCATACTGCTTACATTCATGCTTCTCAAAAATAGGTCTTCGTTCATTCCTGTAAAGATAATTGGGTATCTATAAGATTTACCATAGTCATTACACTGATGAATCTATTGGTGTAAATTCAGTTTGCAATTTCGTCTAATTGTAAAATGAAGTTGCCTCTTAACATTTTATCACTTTGTTTACATTCATAGCTACTCCCTTGACAGTGAGTGTTTTGTACTTTCCAAGATACCTTTGGTGGTAAGAAACTTTATTACATGGCTCACTTATAGGTTCATTTTCATGTAAGTGGGTATTCACATATTTAAAAAAGACCTAGGATTCAGCTTTACCACAGTGACTAAATTCATAAACTTTCCTGTTGTTGGAGTCATACTACATTTGTAAATGAACCGTCATAGACACAACAGTTTTTATAGGGCCAGAAATTATATGGATTTTCTGTAGTGAGAGGTTTTTTGGCTGTATTCCCAATGAGTTTGGAAAACTAATTAATTATATTAGTATAATTTATTAATAGTCTCCTGCTTTTCCTAGACTTTCTGAATGTGATACAAGTTTATGATTTTTTTATTAATACTGAATGAATGAACACATGAATATAAACTTATAGTGTTGTCACCATCATGCTTTCTGTTGTATACATGTATAGGATAGGTTAGAATGCAATAGGATAGTTTAGAAGCACATGATGATGTGCTTCTGGAAAAAGCCTACTCAGGAAAAGCAGGCTTTGCTGGATCCTTCCAAAAATATCTCAACAAAGATGCAATAACAGAGATCTACAAGAACATCATAGCTATGGAAGACACGATGAATATCCTTTAACAATTAAATGATTATTTCATTATGAATAATTATTAATAAATTCAATGAAAACTTGCACTGCATTCAAAAAATCTACTCAAGTAAGGACTACGACATCTTTTAATTGTTCTGGGAGAATAGGTATGTTTCTTCATTCCATATTCTTACCCTCACATGACTTGTATGAATTATGACAAAGGATATACCTATTAAAAGAGGAATAACAACTGAAAGATTCCAAATTCACAGAGTTTGACTCTTTGTTCTTCAAAGACATGTGCTATAGGGATTTTGGTACCTCCACAACAATATTCTTGACTTTCTTACCTTCTGTCTAACTTAGCTTAGCAACTTCAAGGATTTGAATAACATCACCTTTGCTATGGAATATTTTCTCACAAGGAGGTTTTGCATATAACGTTATCACCTATTCAATGAATTTGCCTTTTGCAGTATGAGTGGTATGATACTTAACAGATAGTCATTTCTACAGAGTATCTAAAATGTGGATGTAAGTAATAATTTATCATTTATATAGAGGAATTTTCATTTAGAATGTGGCTGCTGTGGTAAAAGATTCCATCCAAAGTCCTTCGATATCTGTGTGATCTGGCTGGAATATAAATACACCTTTAATCCAGGAGACAGAGGCAAGCAGATCTGACTTCAATGCCAGCCTGGTATACAGCAATATCTAGTAAAGTAATGCTATGGTTCAGGCATGGTTGTACATGCCTGTAATCTCAAACAAAGGATGTAAAATATTGCTAGAATGAAGCACCCATATTTGAAAGGGATGTCTAGTTAAGTGGCACAAAAGGGGACAAAATCTGAAAAATAACTGATAGAATAGATGTATCTCTCATGAGAAGAAAGAGGAAAGGAAGCTCATTAAGGGGCACTGCATGAATAGAGTATGCAGTTTTACTGGCACAGTAATACAAAGACAGGTTTCAGGGAAAGAATTAAGGTTAAAATCAAATGATCCAGAAAATTTGAAAGAGTCTGATAATTAGAAAAGAATGCTGGAGTTATATGAAGCCAAACAATGCAATTCAGAGGGTGGGAGAAAATCCAAATGTAATAACTTAGCTAGGAGAGTTGTTGGGCCAGAACTCAAAAGAACAAGATACAGTGTGCATATGAAGCAGTAATGCACACAGACTGAAAATCTTCTACACCTAAGATAGATCATATGGAACTTAGAAGCTGCCCTGCTCAGGCCAACAATAGCAGACAGAGGAGCAGTAATCCTTGGAGACAGGAATTAAGAGAGGTGAATAAAAGTCCTTTATACAGTAATATCTATTTAACAAGGGTATCACCATTTTGTTTCAAAATGCCTTACGAACATAAATAATATACCTGATATTAGGTATATTAGGTATTAGGTATATTACGCATATTAGATATTAGGTATATACCTAATATAACTGACAGTGAGGAACATGGGATTGTGAGAATTTAATATTCCTTAATACTCTTTGTTTGTTGGTTTTCACACTGTTGCTTTTCTTTAAAACCTCTGGGACACATTAATATTTTTTTACAGGGGCTGGGGATATGACCTGGAGGTTAATAGCACTGGTGGTTCCTCCAGAGGTCCTGAGTTCAATTCCCAGCAACCACAAGGTGGCTCAGAACCATCTATAATGAGATCTTGTGTCCTCTTCTGGTGTGCAGGTAGAATAACGTATAAATAATGAATAAATAAATCATCTTTGAAAATTATTTTCACAAGAATATTTATATCAGCCTTCATGAAATAATTACCTTCCATATCTTCTAGAAGGTTGATAATGTTCTTCCATATTATGGTCTTCCCAATTGTAGCCTAAAATATGTACCAGAAAGGGTATAATATATTATTGAAAAATACCTAAATTTTCTGTTACTATGTTCAGTAAATCTCAGAAACATGCCTGATTTTTCACCTCAATCATCCCGATTCTAATTGAAATTATATAAGAGCATCAATAAAAACAAACAACAATAACAACAGATGTCCCCTTTACCTTAATAGAGAAAGAAAATTCACTGTCTTACCTATAGCTGTAAGGTGCTTGTAGGTCTCTATCATCACATCTTTATAGAGACTCTTCTGGGAAGGATCCAGCAAGGCCCACTCTTCCCGAGTGAAGTTCACATTCACATCAGCATAGGTAATTGAATTCTTAATGAGCCCATACAGGAGGATAGCAGAAAGCACAATGGTGACAAAAGTGTAAATGCATACTTCATTGACAATATATTCATATAATTCTGGTGATTCCCTGATATTTCCTGAACCAGAAGTTTCGATGTACTCATCAAGTCATTTTAGAAGGAAACTAAATGAGGAGGTTCACCTCATTTCTGCAACCTTTGAATAGAATGCAGCCTTTCAAGAGATATGAAAATTGACAGACATAAAGAGAAGCAAGTAGATGAAAAGTACAGAAGGCAGATCACAGAAATTGTATGCACAATTATTAACTACAAAAATTAGGGTCAAGGAGGATGTACTGGTTCATTACTTTAATTCCAGTACTCAGGAGGCAGAGGTATGTGTATCTCATTTAGTCAGAGGCCAGCTCAGCCTCTGAAATAAGTTTCATGACATCCAGAGGTACATTTAAGACCTGAATCCACCGCAATCCTTCAAATAAGAAAGATACAAAGAACTCCATGGTATTTCTAAAGTTCCTATGAAGAATTATATATTCACTACATTTCTGTATCTTCCAGAAACCTGAAGTGTCCTAGCTTAAACTGTAATATTAATGAAAGCTAACTGAAAAGGAATGCATGTTCAAACAGGTACAAATGCACAGATGAAAACATTACTACTGGAATTGTTGGTCATATATGGGCAACACAAGGCAGTTGAGGTGGCTCAGCAATGAAAAGCTCTTGTAGGTCAGGAAATAACTGAGCTCAATTGCCAGTGATTACATGGAGGCTCACACCCACCCATTACTCCAAATTCTGAAATTCTGAGGCCATCGGCTGACTATTGTGAGGACCAGGTACACAAGAGTTTCATAGTCACACATGCAGGCAAAATAGTACTCATATCCACCCAGTTAAAAACTCAAAAAAAGCACAAGAGGCAGGAAGAATGTCACACACCTGCAATATAATGACTCAGAAGTCTCTGGTAGTGTTCATATCATGAATACATGACATCGGGAGACAAAGAATATACTCTTTGGCAAATACTAAAATATTAGGGTGGATGTGGATCAGCACAATAGCATATGCTAGGCCATGCTTGCATGGAGACTAAAGCGGTATATGGGGGAACTTCCTCAATATCTTTGTTAATTGAAACCCAATTCTAAGGATCTTCCCTAGTGCTCCAACTGAACACTTGTGGCTCCTTCCCCTCCATACCATCCAGCAAACATGAACACCCTAGCCAAGCAGGTCATTAAAATAGCAACACTCATCCAACACACTTTCTGAAACTTCAGAGTGCTAACAGAACCCCAAGAACAAAACTCCCACATATCAAATCAGCACTTAGTCCTATAATCGCCATAAACGCAGATGCCTAGACACCAGTTTAGGAATAGATTCAAGAACAGTCAGGCAATATGTCACCACCTGAGCTCAGCTATATTACCATAGCAGGGACTAACTATCTGAAAATTACAAAACTTTTTACAGAAACATGAAGGAATATATCTTCTCATCATTACATGAAACATCCTCTATAATGACCACATACTCAGACACAATGTAAGCCCTAAGAGCAAATTAAAATAACATCCTGTATCCTATCAGACCACCATGGCTTAAAGCTAGATATATATAGCATCAGAAAGTACACAAAGCTTACAAACTTATGGAAAGTGAAACTTCAACCAGGTGAAAAAAAAAATGGTTTCAAACAGAAATAAAACATTTGAAAAGTATAAAATTCATAGAAAATAAATACATATCACATGCAAACTCATGGAAAATAATAAGGAATGAAAAGTGATACTAAGAGGAGACTTCATAGCACAAAGTGCCTACATAAAGATACTGGAGAACATTTGTACCATCCATGTAATAGCAGACCTGAAATGTCTAGAAGAAAAATATGTAAGCACACAAAAGGAGTAGAAATCAAGAAATTATCAAACTGAAAGCCTAAAAAAAAATATAAAGAGGTGATAAAGAATCCAAAAAATAAAGGTTTGGGTTTTTGAGAAAATTTACAAGACGGACACACTCTAATCAAGCTAACTAAAAGAGATAGAAAGTATCAAATTATAAAATCAGTAATTTTATTGAGAATATTTGTTTCTTTAAAATCCCACTCATCTTTTGTGAATGTGTTTTTTTTTTTTTCCCCCCCGGGTGTAGAGCACTGAGGCTGCTTCAGTTTGTCCACAGCTGTAACTTATGATTCTCTCATGCTCTAGCAGGCCTGTGGTTTTGTCACCTGCACATATTTTAATTCTGAGTCTCTTGGAGAGGGTACACATGCAGAGCCATAAGAAGGCCCTGAGTCTTTGAAGAAGAAAGAAGCTGCTGCTCTTCCTGATGCTGTTCACCCACACTGCTACTGTGTTTATCATTGCTGGTTTGATGTGCTGCTGGATATCCTGGTGACTAGGAGGTATTGCCCCAAAGATCCTAACCACCCTAATCCACAGGAAGCAGTTAAAGAGACCTCTATTTCTTTCCCCTCTAGCATTCTCTTTCCTTTACCAATTGGGGGTTTTGGAAGGAATAAGGGTTGTAAGGGAGGTGTAGGTTTAAGAATCCAAAAACAGTGCTGAAGTGATGGCTCAAGTTAGGAGCACTGGCTGCTCTTCCAATAAACCCAAATCAAAGAGATTTAAACAACCAGTGACATTTGTTGTTTGCTGTTTCAGTGGGCTTCTGGAATTCACACAACTGAGACAGTTATTGCACTAAAGAACCCAATGACCCTAATCAGCATTAAGTAGCTGGAGATCTGCATTCCTTCTCTGTACTAACTGTTTTCTCTCCTAACTATGGGTAGTCGAATGGAGGTATAGGTATTTACGAACCAAGAATAAAGTAGGTATTTGAAAAAGGAAAGCTTACAGTTTTGCTGTCAGTAATATGAAATATAATTCCTAGTAGAAAAAAGTATCCCATGCCTCAACCTTCAGGTCACCTGTGCCTTTGCCCTTACATTGAAATATCCACTACTGTGAGGCTACATCTGAAAGCCATAAATGATTTGGGTTCTCCTGGACATATTTCATCAGAAGGAAGACTTTTCCAGAGTCTGGAGATGAACTACTGGAGGTATCTCCATACCTGACTTCAAGATATACTAAGAGTAATAGTAATAAAAACTGCATGGTACTGGCATAGATGTAGGCTGGGGTGATCAATGGAAACAAATCAAAGACCCAGAAATAAACCAACACACCTGTGCACAATTACTTTTGAACAAAGGAGCCAAAACCATACAATGGAAAAAGACAGCATCTTCAACAAATAGTGCTGGTCCAAATACATGTGCACATGAAGAAAAATGCAAAGAGAACCATATTCCTCACCCTGCACAAAACTCAGGACCAAGTGGATCAACAACTTAAACATGAAGCAAGATTCCCAAAATCTGCCAGAGTAGAAAGTGGTAAAACCCTTGAACTTACTGGTCCAAGAGACAACTTCCCTAACAGAACACCTGCAGTGCAGACTCTAAGATCTACAAGTAATAAATGGACCATCTTGAATCTCAAAATCTTTTGTAAAGCAATGGACACTATTATTACCAGGAGATGGCCATCTACAGATTGAGAAAGGTCTTCAGCAATCCTCCGTCTGACAAAGGGCTAATTTCCAGAATTATATTACAGATTTCAAGAAATTATACACCAACAAACTAAATAATCCTATTAATAATGGGACACAGGGATAGAGAACTCTCAGCAGAGAATTCTTGAATGGTGCATAAGCACTTAAAGAAATGTTCAACATCCTTACTCAGCAGGGAACTTCAAATCAAAATTAACTTTGAGACTTCATCTTACACCTGTCAGAATAACCAAGATCAAAACCTGAAGTGACAACACATGCTGGCAAGGATGTACAGAAAGGGGAACATTCCTCCATTGCTGGTGGGAGAGCCAACTTGTACAACCATTTTGGAAATCAGTGTGGCATTTTCTCAGAAACTGGGAAAAGACATATGTAAAGACCCAGCTATACCACTCCAGGGAATACACATGAAAGATGCTCCACCATCCAACAAGGACATTTCCACAACCATGTTCATAGCAGCTTTATTTCTAGTAACCAGAAACTGGAAACAACCTATATGCCTCTCACCCGAAGAATGGGTAATGAAAATGATAATATTTACACAATAGAACACTACCCAGCCATTAAAAACAAGGAAATCATGAAATCTGCACACAAATGGATGCAACAAGAAAAGGTCTTCCTAAGTGACATAACATAGACCTGGAAAGACACACAGAAGACAGTATTAAACCTCAAGGACAACTATAAGAGGACAAGGAAAGTCCCCTTTACAAGACAGGGTTGTAGAGTCTCCTCCTCTCCAGGAAATCGACACTCAAAAAGGATGACAGGGCAAAGGCCTTTGCTCAGGTCCCAGGTCACCACATACATACTGGCTCACAGTCCATCCCACTTCTAACACATGGGACTCTCTAGCTCAGTAGACAAGGACTGACAACAATGATTCCCATGGTCTCCATGGCATAGCTTGTGGTCCTGGATATATGATCACAATAGAAGAACCAGAGAAGAATCTTGGAAAGACTCTGCAAGATACTTTGTACTGTTCCTCCTTCCAGGCTGTGAAGATTCCCCAGAGATAATCATCATTTGCTTAGACCAAGCATTTGGGCCTCAGGACTCTGGCAGATCCTCTACTGGAGGATGAGAGATCAGGAGTCTCAGACAGCACAAACCATCTCAGATCTGCCCTTCCATTCTAGGGGCAGACAGAGCCTTAGCCTAGTAAATTAGTAGTTTAATAAATGTTTCCTCTCTCCCAGGGTACATGTTTATTTTACAAGTCACAGGGTGCTGCATGTATACATTTCATTACCTTCTCACTGTGCAATGCAGCCATCTCTACCTCACAGCTGAGAATTTTTGCAGCAACCCTCAGTAAAATGCAAACAGTAACAAAAACTAAAGCCTAAGGGAGCTTTGCATTTGAAAGAAAGGAGTGGCAAATGGGAGGTGAATGAAAAAATAAAAATTAAGTGACATGACTCTTCATAGTTATGGTGGGGAGAAAATTTATTA
Source organism: Meriones psammophilus (assembly GCA_036365155.1). Taxonomy (NCBI): domain Eukaryota; kingdom Metazoa; phylum Chordata; class Mammalia; order Rodentia; family Muridae; genus Meriones; species Meriones psammophilus. The sequence continues at coordinate 130,148 of JAEOAE010002567.1, forward strand.
TAGATAGAAAGACACACCCACAGGCCGGAACATCTGGGAGAGACAAGGTAAACATACCTGTGAGCCATGTGAGGACAGGGAGGAGAGGAGAGGGGCACACCATACCATGAGACTATGACAGTAAATAATAGATGAAATAGAGCAGGTAACCAAATTGGTTAGATAACAGAAAGAAGGGCAGCTGGGTTAAGGGACCGAGCCCTGGGCTAGAGGGCAGTGTATGCCAGCCGCAGCCTGTGAACAGGGAGGGACTCAGCGATGCTGGGCAAACCTGGTAGCTAATTCTGCTCTGAGCTGTTAAATAGGCAACTCAGCCATTTGTTCCAGGATTTGAGTCTTAACAGGTCCCCACATGCAGTCTGCTCACAGTCCATCCCACTTCTAACACGTGGGACTCAGTCAGCTCAGCATTCCTAAGGCCAGGACAAAGGACCTCACAAGCAGCTGATGGCTGCCTGTTTCCATCCAGCCCGGGAAGGACAAACCACACCAGCTCCTGCTGCTCAGCCTCCTACTCCACAACCACATTGGCGGCGTCGGCCACACACTCACCATGTCGCCTCTTTGGAAGTCACCTGAAATCCCCTCACAGGACCCAGCAGCTAAGCTCAGACTACAGCATGCCAAAAACTCCGCAGAACTCAGCTTCCAAAGCGAACATGCAACAAACCGCCAGGAAAAACCCTCCCCTTCCTCTGATTACAGACCTCGCCTGGAAGTCCTGATTGGTCAGTGAGTCTTGAGTGACATGAGCACCTCGCCTAGGCTCACAGTGTACTGAAGAGACAAAGCATAGTGCTTCCTCGCCAAGGAGGAATGAATGCATTTTGGCTAATTACAAAAGCAATGAGGACCTGGCTTAGGGAAGAAGCTGACTCGGGAGAAGCCTATGCTCCGCGCAGACACCTTGGATCCATGACTTGAACTTTGGGTACATATGTGGAGAATCAGGGCCACACCTTTTCCAGATCTGCGGAGATTTCTTTTTCAGTAGATTTGTGCCTGTTTTTTAATAGCCTACCCTTCTGTCTTCCAGCACTCAGGAATCACTTCCCCTTCTCCTCCTCCTGAAATCAAGGTGGATAGCTTGAACAAACCATTACTCATCTTTCACTGGAGTGAACCATCTGTCCACAGGAGGAAGGCTGCCAAAAATGCTGACAATTAAAGAGAGATTTTAGGAAAGCAAATGACATTGTTATCCTGTACCTTTACAGTGGGATCAGTGAAACTGCAGCTACTTTTCACCTGGTAGGTATCAGACAACCCTGGGAGAAAAGAAAAAAACAAACAAACAAACAAACAAAAAAACCAAAACAACAACAACAACAAAACACCATGTGATATACAATTTAGAGCAGGCATGTCTTCCTCTTGTGAAGGTTAGTTCTTTATTCTGATTCTTGAATGCCTATGCTCTAGAACACACAAATGTCCAATCAGGACATTTATTGATCATCTATAATTGACTACCTCCCTTCATATTGTTAATGTCAACTACTGTCAAACCATGAAAGCTTCCTCCCTCTTCTTGCCCATCCTTTTCAGTGCTGTGACTACAAAAGCTCCAATACTGGTCAGCTATCTCACTTCTTACACAGTTACTTCTTCATCTGTAAGGCTCCAATAAAGGACATAGAGGTTGTAGGACTCTCATTCACTGGCCTACTTTTTCTTCTCATTGCCCAGTAAGGCCCAGCCTGGAAGGAGTTTCAGGACTTTCTTCTCAGCATTACGAAGCAGACACAGGATTCGGTATTCAAGACAATTTGCAATTACATAACATGAGACAAGCCTGGGCTATAGGAGATAATTTTCTATACAGAAGTAAATAATACAGAGCACTTGAGAAAAAAAAAAAAAATAACATTGTAATTACTAAGAAACACTAGGGACTAAATAATAATAAGAGATTAGAGCTATGATGCATTTAAAGAAAATGCAATTTAAAGAGAGAAACCAAGAGTTACCTTTTTGAAAAGATGAATAAAGCTGAAAAATGCATAGCTATAGTGACCTTGAGAAGTTCAGGCCATTCCCTGGCAGAAAGAATGTCGTTAAAAAGACATCTCTAAGACAGGTGAATGTGTCTATTTAAACATACATATAGTTTGTAAGAAGTTATGACACATGGGCCGCCTACGCTCCCCACAGAGGACATAGACTACTATGTAATAAAAGCACCAGTGCCATGCATGGAAAAAATTCTCTTTCACATGAACAGTGTCCAATGCACATGAAAAACCCTTAGGTTGCTGCTGTTACCATTGGTTCTTTTCCAGAGTTTGAAGGCAAGCCGCCATTTCTGAAGCCAACATGGACTTTAGAATCAGGCCTCAGAGAATTCATCTTGGATTTGACCTGAAAGCCTCCTGCATGCAGACTAGCTTTCATAGCACTGGATGTTTTTATGTGGGCTTATAATGTAGGCAAGCAACCAACAGTGTTACACAGCTTTACCTGTAAAGTACAGCAGTGATTACCATGCCAAGATATCCCTATGGTTTCCATAGTGGCACTCATATTTTGGTGGTAACTAACATCTGTTCAATGGAACGTAAAACTCAACCAAGAAAATGGAAAACATGTCTGGAATTAGAAACCTAGCCAAGTACTCCAGGAGAGTGAAGTCATGGACTTTAGAAAAAGAACCTAAAGTGTTCAACTTAATAAGCCACCATAATTATTGACTTCATTCTGATTTCTACATTTCTACACACTTTGTATCTGTTGCCTTCCTCATAGAAGACCGATGAAACATGACAATTAGTTAAAATGCAGTAACAACTTATTACACAATAACCAGGCACTCTGTCTCTGTCTCTGTCTCTCTCTGTCTCTGTCTCTCTCTCTCTCTCTCTATATATATATATATATATATATATATGCATATATACATACATTTATATATATTACATATATGTCATATGTAATTTTAAAAGGTAAAATTCTATACCATGGAAGAAAAAAAAAATTAACTCTAATGTTAGGATTAAGGACCATGAATATCATGATGTGTTTTAAAGAGTTTGTCATTAAAGCAGAATTCAAAACAATTTAATTGGTATAATCTTGAAAATTAAGTGTATGTTTAGAAAGCAATCTATAATACTATCCAGAACTATTTAAAAAGTATTAAAATCTTGGTGAACAAACTAGCTGTTTAACAGTGTATGAACTGAGTAAAATGATAATTATTATCTGCAGTATATATGAAAATATAAATAATATTTATGGGAAGCTCACAGGTTTCTTCTCTATGTTTTTGGTAGGCATAAGGTGATAGTGTAATTCAAGTGCTGATTTCTGGATTCCCCATATGTGGTTGCGAACCTTGTTCTGAGAATCTGTCTGAATTTTGTATAATCTTAGTTTTTAGATCCAGGATACAGAGGACTCTCAGAATAAAGATCTGTGCTATGGCTAGGTGAACCACTCTATAATCATAGGTTTACAATAAACAGAACATTCTCAGATTAAAGGTGTGTATTAGGGCTCAACCAATAGTAAACAGGGTTTTACAATTCTCAGTTTTGGGATTCTCAAGGGGATTAAATACCCTGTAAAAATAAAACAAAACAAAACAAAACAAAAACAATAAACGGACTCATAGACTTTGGTGAAATAGAATCAATAAAAGATCTTCTGGAGCTATCTCCATCCCTGTTTTTGAGCTGTACTATAGAGCAACAGCAATAAAAAAAGGCTTGGTACTGGCATAGAAACATACTGGTAGATCTGTGGAATCAAGTAGAAGACCCCGACATAAACCCACATGCCTACAGATTCTTGATTTTTGACAAAGAAAACAATACCCTACAATGGAAAAAAGATAGTATCTTCAAGAATTGGTGCTGGTCTAGCTGGATGTCTACATGTAGAAGAATGTAACTATATCTGTACTTTTCACCCTATACAAAACTATAGTCCACCTGGATGAAAGTCCTCAACATAAAACTAGACACACTAAATCTCTTAAAAGAAAAGTTAGGGAAGAGCCTTGAACTCATTGGCAAATGAGACAACTCCTGAACAGAACACCAACAGCACAGACTCTTAGAGCAACAGTCAATAAATGGGACATCACTAAACTGAAAATCTCATGTAAAGCAAAGGATACTGTCATCAGAACAAAACGACAAGCTAAAAAGACAAGGAAAGGATATTCACCATGTGGGATCACTATGAAAGTGAAAGTGATTTGAATCAGCAGCAAGGATCTATATTTGATAGAGGGCTAATATCCAGAATATATAAAGACAGCAAGCAACAGCAAAGACATGTGTCTGGGGAAGGAGCTGACAGTTCTACATCTTGATCAGCCAATGGCAGAGTCACCTCAAGGACTGCTTGAGCATGACTAAGTTTAATGAGAAGTCAAAGTCCAACTTCCCACTGACACACTTCCTCCCAGAAGGGCACACCAACTCTAATAAGGCCACACCTCTTAACCTTGCACTGCCAATGTGTCAAACATTCAAATACATGAACCTGTCTGAGCCATTCTTTTTCAAACCACCCCATTGACCTTGAGCACAATGTGAATCATGTGTTTTGGATCTCTATATTCTTCTATGTAAACAACAACCAAGAAGCAACCATGAATTTGCCATTTTTACTAATGATTTCATAAATGGGAAATGCCATGTGACTTCATGGTTACTGTTGCATAGAAGAATATCAAAGGCATTCATGAACTTCCTCCTGTCACTAGTTTCTCTGGGTATCACCTGGTTTTTACTAAACATGTGACTCTGAGAGACCAAAGAAGTAGTGGGGCCTTTTGGGCATTGGCCTTTTAAAGTTCACTGGCACAAACCTGAAGGATTTGCCAGCCAGGTTCAGACAAGTCCTGCCACCTGGCCAAATGAAGATCTTCACTACATTCTTCCCCAGCCACATGTCTGCTTGCTTGCTGTCATGTTTCCCTCCATGGTAATCATGGACTAAACCTTTGCAAATGCAGCAAGCTCATATTCAATCTTTTTCCTTTCTATGTGCTTCCAAGGTCACCACATGTTTTCATAGCAACAAAACTCATGAGAAGAGTTAGCTCACCTTCAATGGATGGTGAGATCAACACTCATTAGTCACATGGCCCTGTGAGATACATGGTTTAGATGAGTCCAGTCAGACTCCCTTTTCTTTATAAAAACATGTTAGTTTGGCGTGGATACAGGAGGAGAAGATTTCTATGGCTGGGGCAGTTAGGCAAAGAACAAAGGAAAGAATTCTGTTGTCTCAATCAGAAACTGTGGAGTCCATATATCTTAGCACAGGAACTGCAACTGTGGAAGCAAAGCCTTGTCATCCAGGGGTTGTACCTCCTCAGTCCCACAGACACAAGAGGTTGCCCACCCCACTGTATTGTGGTTGACTGTGATGGGGCTGAGTACAGATGGATCTGGGACCTTCCATATGAGCTGGGTTTTAATAGTCTTGGGAAACACAATTTCTGAAATAGTTTATCCTCAGTAAAATATTGGCAGTTTGTGTGTGTATGTGTCACTTTTCCTCAGGAAAGCATTGTCATATGGCATTGAAGACAGTCAAAATTAACCACCCCAAGACACTGCCATTGACTGCAGAGCTGACCCAAATGTTCCCATCTTTTCTGTGGGGACTTGTAGGGAGGGAAACTACAGAAATGACACACACTCAGAGGATACAGAATTGAACCAAAGTCTGAAGCCTGCATGGAAACCTAAGTTGGAAGCCTTGCAGTGTTCCATCTTTCCCTAGTCAGGGTAGGGCAGGTGAGATGAAGGAAGCCTGTCACACAGCAAGAGAGGAGTTGGCTGCCCTGTGCTAACAGGAAATGATTTCTCTCTTCAGTTTATCTGTTTCTACTTTCTTTTTCTCTAGACCTATCTCTACCTTGGTGGCTACCCATGTTGGTTTACATTTTGCTCAATGTCTTTTTATGTGATTTCTTGCACCCAAATTTCATATCAAACACATGTCCCAACCCTGAGATGACCCAATTAACAAAGCAGTATTTTTTGGTTCTCCACAGCATTTCTTAATTTTGGTGTATGCACAGATGGTTCTTGTTGCCCTGGTAATTTCCTTAGACCACAGTCACTGTAATGTCTAGGGATCTGCATCCCAAGGGTTCTTTTACTCAGCTGGAGGATTCTCAAGGTACAAGGCCATTACAGAAGCTGGTGGGAGGCATTTATCTTCAGAGGATGATTCAGGTGGTTCCTTAACGGACTTACCTTCTGAGACTAAAATATGAATTGCTACAAATAATTGCCCAGACAAGACTAACCCTTCTCTTCATCAGGAGAATGTGCTTGTAAAAAGGGAACATACCTAGTTGGGAAGAGTAGTTGCTCAATAGCAACCACATTTGGTTTTATCCTAAGGAATGTGGCTAGAGGTTACATGATGAGTTGAATGATGATGGCCCAATATGCTTATGTAATTGAAGGATTGGTGCTCAGTTAATGGAACTGACTGAGGAAAATTAAGAGGTAATGACATCATTAGATGGGGGGTGTCACCCTCTGGGTTCTAAGTGTGACCCCATCTATTTATTTATTTGTACATACATAAATACATACAGTGTTCTGTCTGCATGTGTGCCAGCATACCAGAAGAATGTACCAGATAGCCATACAAATGGTTATAAGCCACTATGTGGTTTCTAGAAATTGAACTGAGGACCTTGTGAAGAGCACACAGTGCTCTTAAGCACTGAGACATCTCTCCAGCCCCTATGGCCCCATTTCAAAAAGAATATGGTGAGAGGGACAACCTGGTGAAATAGCTGTCACCTCACAATCTTCAATTTTCTGAGTTATGGGGCCAGTTGAGGGCACTGTGCTGGTAGAGTTCATGGAGATGTGTGCACATGTGAATGTATATATGTGTGTAAGAGGGACAGAGAGAGAACAAACACCCAAAGTGCCTGGGTCTGTGTTGAGCCCCTAGGGATGATGTATGTGTTACAGGTTTCTAAGTGCCCCAGTCTGTGTGTGGATCTCTCAGTCAGAAGAATGGTGAGGCTGTGTCCATGGAAAGATAGGATTCAGCATTATCTTTTGGGAAGTCCTGAGTGAGTTTTCCTAAACATGGAGCCATCTCTCAGCCCTGAGAAAGCCACAATTTAAAGCTTTTTATGTCTTTCATTTATTTGGATGTTTTGCATTCATGTGTCTATGTGTCATACCTGCAAAGGCCAAAGAGGACATCAAATCCTTTGGGGATGCATTTACAGGGTATGTTTAGCTAGCTTGTGATTCATGAAATGGAACCTGTCTTCTATAATAACACCCAGTGCTATTAACTCCCATGCCCTCTATAGCCAAATTTTTATTTAAATTTAATTTTACAGATGTTAATTAAAATATATTACACCATTTCCCCTATTCTTGTCCTTTCTCCACCCTGTTCCAAATTCTTTCCTTCCAATGTCTTAAAAAAGAATGTGTGAATAAGTATGGACCAATGTATATAAACAAAACTTACTGAGTCCATTTATATGGCTTGTGTGGGTAAGGGTTTTTGTGCTTAACCCTTTCCATAGGATATATAAATAAGGAACTCACCACTGCCTGAGGCTAATTCTCCCACTTCCAAGAGTGTTCTAATCTTCAATGCCCAAAATGAGTCTGACTCTGAAGTGACCTGAGCTGTCTTGGACAGGAAACATTAGCAAGCAAGGGGTGGCAAATTCCTTAGGTAACACATGGTGCTGGCATGGCCTGGATGTTCTGAGGCTTTAGGGAGGACTATGGACATTGGTCTTATCCAATCAGTCTCCGTTTCTATTATGGACCTCTCATTATACCATTGACCTTGGATATTTGCTTGGATGACATTGAAATCTTCAAGTTCCTGCCTCCTCTTTCTGAACACCATGAACATAGGCCTGTGTTACCATGCCTGGCTTAGGTGGTTTCAACCTCAGTGATTTAGTAGAATGTTGGGATGAGTGTAATGAGTAGTGACACATAAGTATACATACTTATGTCTGTGAGGCACCTGTTCACTATCTGTTGAATAAGGACAGAACTCCGATTTACTATGATGAGTGATAAAAACTCAATGTTAAAAAAAAAATATTTTTCTTTATAATTTGTAGGAGAGGATTTTAAGCCAAACAACTGTAACTGAAGAAAGATTTTTTTTTTTCTATTACTGGAGTTAAGACCAGAGCCTGTGTCCTTCCTACTATGACCATTTGAACTCAGTGATTCATTCTCAATAAGCCCATTGAAAGAACACAGTTACTGAGGAAGACCATGCCCAACTATACTGCAGGCACTAAGAAGGCAAGGTAAGCAGATCTAGTATGTATACTAAGTTCCATGTAGGCCTGAGATTCATATTGAGACTATTCTTTCAAATGAAAAAAAAAAAAATAAATCAATGATTGAAAATGAAATCATCTTTAATTATTTATTTATTACAATTTATTCATTTTGTGTCCTGTTTGTATCCCCTTCCAAATCCACCCATTCTCACCCACTTCCCATTCTTCCCATATGCACTTTCCCTACTTCACTGATAAGGAGGTAGGAAAAAAAAAAAAAAAAAAAAAAAAAAAAAAAAAACAATGGTTAAAACACAAAGTATTAATGAAAACTGGAAACATATTAACATATTTCTTCATTGTGACTAATTTTGACCAGTGATGAATATATAAGGTTTCACTTTATCTTTCTTCCCACAGGTGAAATTGCTAATTGAAGACATGATAAAGCATTTAAATACAGGCTTATCACAAAACAGTTCTCAGAGGCTTCCCAGTTCCTAAGGAACTGCAGGGAAGCTCCCATGCAGAAAACATAAATATGGCCAGAGAACTATGTGTAGAGAGAAAGAGAGACAGAGAGAGCAAAAGAAATAGAGAGAGAACACACAGAGAGTAAACAGAAAGCAGAGAAGAAACAAAGAAAGGAAGAGTGAGAGAAGAAAAGCATATAGAAGAAAACAAAATATCTAGCTATATGGGGAAGAGCCTCTGGGAGAGGGGAAGCCCATTCTACAGGACGGGAAAGTTAACAGTAGAGGTTGAGTATGGCAATCATGCCTTTTAAAAGATATAAAAGATAGGGACTGAGGGATGCTGGGAGAACCTGGAAGCCAGATCCCCTTCTGTCAAAAAGGCACCTCAGCAGCTTCTCTCAGGTGTGAAGTACAACATATGGTTCCTAATTCATCTTTTAGGTTTAATAGGTTTAGACAGCAGGCAAGAGATACACAACTCAGTAATCTCACCAAGCCACATATTAAAAACTTCCCATGTGTAAATTCCTCCTCCATGGTCAGCTTATGTCTCTCCTGCAAGGTATTCAAAGAATGACACAATGATATTCAACCTAAAATATCTCATCTAGGGGAATAGGACTTTTCAACAATGAGATTCCAGAGGAGATTACACTTTCATGGAGTCCACTTTTTTATTAGATGCTCACGGAAGGGAGATATAGGAAGTTTATTCAGAATATCCTTATTCCTCCCAGGCAGAGGGGTTACAGGGAGGACAGAGTGGGAGACTGAGGAAATTTAAAGACCAATTTTAGACAACCAAGTAGAGGGCTGGTATTATGACTGACACTTACATGTATCTGTGAAGACAAGGAAAGAGTGGAAGAACTGGAGTGACGACCCACCACAGCTGAGTAGGTACAGAGAATACAGCATGAGGAAGCTTGTCCTCAGGTACAGCCCAAGAATTAATTGCTTTCTGGAAGTTTAATCCTTTCTCTAACATCCAAATACCCTTCCCTTATAGCTAGTCCATGCTGCACAGGTCTCTATAAATGTTTGATTTGTCCAGCCTTAGATTGACATCTGTCTGAATGTCTGATTTCCCTAACAACAAACAAACACATTTGGAGTCTTCAGCACTCAGGGCTCCTAACTGAATGTTTGCATGCATCAGGGAAGCAGAATAAAATCCATTTCAGAAAAATTAGTCTTCATGCCTTCAAGTTCTTTTGCTCTCTTTACATTAGGCATAATCTCAAGAAGGGGTACACCTGACAAGTGTCCTTGTGGGCTCCCATTGATGTCTATTCAGCACGTGGGAGATAAACTCAGTCTGGTGGCTTTGGTCACATGCTCAGGCACTTTTTAAACACTTGTATTGTCAGTTTCTGTCCTGATCAATTTTGGATGCTTCCATATTTTTGTGGAGTGTTTGGCTCAGAATCTTCTTTAAGCACAAAACCTAAGTTACTTTCATATGCTCTCAATCTTCTATTTCTTCTGGGTCATCAGGGCTGAGTTAAAGATGAACTTAGGATCAAACTTTCATACTTAAATGCTATTCATGACACGTTTATGGGTTAAACACATGGATAGGCTCACTTTCATTTGCAAACAAAATTTGTCAATCAAATTGCCTTGACTTCCTCTAGTATTACATAGCAATATGTTTACAATGTGAAAAGACAATATTTTATCAATATAATATCTCAACTACTCTTATTTGCAAATCAGGGAAATAGTTCGGTAGGAAAATTTTTTGGTGTCCAAAGCTGGAAAGCAGACTTCAGTCATCATATGGAGACGGCCAAAGGAGATGGGACAAAGTTGTCTCCCACTCCGTACATACCTATCCTGGCTTAAAACCCCATAATCACGTTACATGCACACACCAGAAGTGTTTCTTTTAAAGTAAATATCCTTGCTGTCACATTATCTAGAATCTTTATATTACATATTTCCTGTAGAATGCAGTACTTTAAGATGAAATCATAAATAGATATTTAGGAGGAAAGTACTGAATCATAGAACATCCAATCATATATAAATGCTTATATCAAATCAAGCTATGTAGTGAGATGCAGTTGATTGCTGATTAGACCACTTCATTACAACTCTAGGATACTTGAAAACACAAAGCTTTGAGTTACACAAATACATAGTTTCTCTTCAGTATGATTCATTCATGAAAGTGAAGCTTATAGAAATGTCCAAAGATTTCATCATACTAAAAATAGTCATAAGGTTTTCTCTCCAGTATGATTTCTTTCATGGCTTTGAAATAATGTGACATGCAAAGGCTTTACTGTTTATACTCATAGGGTTTCACTCCAGTATGAGATTTTTCATGCTTTTGGAGAACACAGCAATGTGCAAAGGCTTTACCACATTGATTAAATTCGTAGGGTTTTTCTCCAGTATGTGTTTTTTTATGCTTCTGGAGACTACTGGGATGTGAAAAAGCTTTATAACAATTATTTCATTAATAGGGTTTCTCTACAGTATGTGTTCTTTTATGCACCTGGAGATTTCCATGTTGGGAAAAGGCTTTCCCACATTGATTACATTTGTAGGGTTTCTCTCCAGTATGTGTTTTTTTATGCTTCTGGAGACTACTGGGATGTGAAAAAGCTTTCCCACACTGAAGACATTCGTAGGGTTTCTCTCCAGTATGTGTTCTTTTATGCAACTGGAGAGTACTGTGGTTTGAAAAGGCTTTACCACATTGAAAACAGTCATATGGTTTCTCTCCAGTATGTGTTCTTTTATGCCTTTGGAGATTTCCGTGTAGGGAAAAGGCTTTCCCACACTGATTACAGTCATACTGTTTCTCTCCTGTATGTGTTTTTTTATGCACCTGGAGACTACTGGGATATGAAAAAGCTTTCCCACACTGAAGACATTCGTAGGGTTTCTCTCCAGTATGTGTTCTTTTATGCGTTTGGAGAGTACTGCGGTTTGAAAAGGCTCTACCACATTGATGACATTCATAGGGTTTTTCTCCAGTATGTGTTCTTTTATGCATTTGGAGATTTCCATGTTGGGAAAAGGCTCTACCACATTGATGACATTCATAGGGTTTTTCTCCAGTATGTGTTCTTTTATGCTTCTGGAGATTTCCATGTTGGGAAAAGGCTTTCCCACACTGATTACATTTGTAGCATTTGTCTCCAGTATGTATTCTTTTATGCTTCTGGAGACTACTTTGGAGTGAAAAGGCTTTACCACACTGAAGACATTCATAGGGTTTTTCTCCAGTATGTGTTCTTTTATGATTCTGGAGATGACTGAGTTGTGAAAAAGCTTTACCACAATTGTTACATTCAAAGGGTTTTTCTCCAGTATGAATTCTTTCATGCCTTCGAAGATTACTGCAATTTACAAAGGCTTTATCACATTGATTACATATGTATGGTTTCTCTCCAGTGTGTCTTCTTCTATGCATGTGGAGATTTTCATGTTGTGAAAAGACATTCTCACCGGCATTACATTCATAGGGTTTCTCTCTAGTATCTGTGTTTCTATGTATGTGGAGTTCACTGTGTCATGAAAAGCCTTTACCACATTGAGTATATTCACATGGCTTCTCTCCACTCTGATTCCTTTTATGCCTTTGAAAATCAGTGTGATGTGTGAAGGCTTTACCACACTGGTTACTTTCATAGGGTTTCCCATAAACATGTGTTCTTTCATTCCTGCAAAGATAATTAGGATATGTGTAAGCTTTACCATAATCATTACAATGACGATCTTTTTGTTGGTGTAAATTAAGGTTGCAATTTGGCATAATTGTAAAATAAAGTTTCATATTTACCTTTGATCCCTTCGTTTACATTCATAGTTTCCCCCTTGATTGTGGGTTTTTTGTACCCTACATTATACCTTAGATCGGGAGAAATTTTATTACATGCCTCACTTATAGCATCATTTTTCCATAAGTGGTTCATCACATATTTAAAAAGACCTAGAAGAACTCAGCTTTATCACAGTGAATGCATTCATTTAGTTGTAGTCATACTGATTTTGTAAAGTGAACCATCATAAACACAACACTTTCCAGAGGGCCTGTAATCATAGTGATTTTTTTGTAGTGTGATTTATTTGACTTTATTTTCAATGAGTTTGGAAAACTAATTAAGTAATTAGTTTAATTATTAAAAATCCCCTGCTCAGACTAGACTTTATGAATGTGATACAAGTTCAAGATTTATTTGTTATTAATAATGAATGTATGAAAACATGAACAATTATTAATTTATACTGTGGTCACTATCATGTGTTCTATTGTACACAATTATAGTGAAGTTTAGAATGCAATAACTTATGAGAATATACATCAGGAAAAAGCCCGCTCAAGAAAAGTGAGCTTTGGTGAGCTTCTCATCTACATATGGAAAAAAAAAAAAAAAGCTTTGGTGAGCTTCTCATCTACATATGGAAAAAAAAAAAAAAAACAAAATTGCCCAAATGATCCTGTACAACAACAGTTTGTCTGTAGGTATATCTATCCCTGTTCTCAAGCTATACTACACAGCCATAGTAATAAAAACTACATGGTATTGGCATAAGAACAGAATGGTGGATCAATGGAACTGAATAGAAGACTCAGAAAAAAATCCACACGACTACAGTCACTTGATTTTTGACAAAAAAAAAAAAAAAAAATCCAAAAGCATACAATGTAAAAAATACAAGCACCTTCAACAAATGGTGTTGGTCTAACTGGATATCTACCTGCAGGAAAATGCAAATAGATCCATACTACCCGCTCTGTACAAAACTAAAGTCCAAGTATATCAAAGACCTCAACATAAAACCAGACACACTAAATCAGTTAGAAGAAAAAAGTAGTGGCAAAAAGCCGACACAATCAGAAAAATATTTGGCAGAATATGATACATGCATCTCTCAGAAGACAAGAACAGAAATGAGCTTCTGAAGGGGTACTACATGGAGATGGAGGGAGTTTTACTGGGACAGTAATAGAAAGACAGGTTGGAAGGAGAGAACTGAGGTCAAGATCAAATGAGCCAGAGAATAAAAAAAGAGTCTGAAAATTGGAAAAGACGGATGGAGTTAATTTGAGACTATCCAAAGCAATTAGGTGACAGTAAAAAAGCCAGGTTTAATAAGGAAGCTAGGAGAGGAGTTTGAGTCAGAACAGCTGAAATGAATCAGCCATCTATGAGCTCAGAAAGAACAAGATAGGGTGTGTCTATTGAGCAGTAATTCTCAGAGGCCAAAAAACTCCTAGGCCTAAGGTAGGTTGTATGGAACCTAGAATCTGCCCTGCCCAGGCCTAGGGCAGACAGAGGGGCAGTAATCTTTGGAGACCATGATTTCTAGATTGAATAAAAGTCCTTTTTACAGTAATATCTGTTTAGCAAAGGTTTCACTGTCTTCATTCATAAACTTTCTTACTCATGAAAACATAAGTAAGATAGCTTACATTGAGGAACATGGGTTTTGGAGAATATTCCTTAATACTCTAGAATATTGGATTCTTTACACTATTACTTTTCTTTAAAGCTCCTGGGACACACTGAAAATTTTTCACAGTCATATTTATATCAGCATCCATGAGATAATTACCTTCCATATCTTCTAGAACGTTGACACTGTTCTTCAATATTATGGTCTTCCCAATTGTAGCCTAAAATATATACCAGAAAGAGTTGATATTTTACTGAAAATTGGGGGAAATTTAACTTTCTCTCTTCAAGGAACTTTAGAAACATGATTGATTTATTCTTCCTCATTCCCATTGAAATTACATAAGAGCATCATTGAGAAAAATCAACAACAGATGTCCACTTTAACCAAATAGTGAAAGAAAATTTACTGTCTTACCTATGGCTGTAAGGTGCTTGTAGGTCTCTATCATCACATCTTTGTAGAGATTCTTCTTGGAAGGATCCAGCAAAGCCCACTCGTCCCGAGTGAAGTACACATTCACATCATCATAGGTGATAGAATTCTAAAGTATCCCAAACATGGGTATTAGAGAAAGCACAATAGTGGCAACAATGTAAAAGTATACTTCATCGACAATATATTCATATAATTCTGGATCTTCCCTGACTTATCTCCTGACAGAGAAGTTCTGATGTACTCACCTGGTCATTTTTGAAGTAAACTAAATGAGGAGGTTCATCTCATTTCTGCACCTTTTGAATAGAATATAGCCTTCCAAGAGAAATGTCAATTAACAGACATAAAGTAAGCAAGTCAAGGATGTTGATGAACAGTAAAGACCGCAGATCACAGAAATTGTATGAACAATTACTAACTACATTAATTATGGACAAGCAGGATGTATTGGCTCATGACTTTAATTCCAGGAGTCAGGAAGCAGAGGTTTGTTTATTTCATTGTGCTGCAAGCCTGTCTTGCCTCCAAAACAACTTTCATGACATCCAGATGAGGTAGAGTTAAGGCCTTTATCTGCTGCAGAAGTCATTCAATTAAGAAAGATACAAAGAACTCCATGGTATTTCTGAAGTTCCTACAATGGATTATGTATTCAATACAGTTCTGTATCTATCCTCCAGAAACCTGAAATTTCCAAGTTTAAACACTAAAGTTAATGAGAGCTTACTAAAAGGGAATGCATGTTCAAACAGGTATAAATGGACAGATGAAAACATTAGTCGTGGTATAGATGTCCATTAATGTGCAACATAAGATGGTTGAAGTGGATCAACAATGAAAAGCTCTTGTTGGTCTTGCCCATAACTGGCCTCACTTGCCAATGCTTACATTCAGGCTCACACTACCCATTATTCCAAATTCTGAACTTCTGAGGCCATCTGCTGACTATTGTAAGGACCAGATATACAAGAGGTGCATAGTCACACATACAGGGAAAACACCTCATTTAAAAATTCAAAGCAAGCACAAGAGGCAGGAAGAATGTCACACACCTGCAATCCAATAACTCAGAAGTCTCAGGCAGTATTAATGTAATGAATACATGACATCCTGAGTCTAAGAATATACTGTCTGGTAAATATTAAAACATAAGGGTGGATTTGGATCAGCACAATAGCATATGCTTGCATGGAGATTAAAGTGGTATACTGGGGATCTTCCCCAATAACTTTGTTACCACAAACCCAATTCTAAAGCTCTTCTCTAGTGCTCCAACTGAACACATGTGGCTCCTTTCCCTCCATACCATCCAGCAAACATGAACACCCTAGCCAAGCAGGTCATTAAAATAGCAACACTCATCCAACACACTTTCTGAAACTTCAGAATGCTAACAGAACCCCAAGAACAAAACCCCCACACATCAAATCAGCACTTAGTCCTATAATTGCCCCAAACCCAGATGCCTACACACCACTTTAGGGATAGATTCAAGAACAGTCAGGCAATATGTCACCACCTGAGCTCAGTTATATTACCACAGCAGGGACTAACCATCTGAAAATTACAAAACATTTTACATAAACATAAAGGAATATATCTTCTCATCATTTCATGAAACATCCTCTATAACTGACCACATACTCAGACACAATGTAAGTCCTAAGAGCAAATTGAAATAACATCCTGTATCCTATCAGACCATCATGGCTTAAAGCTGGATATATATAGCATCAGAATGAACACAAAGCTTACTAACTCATGGAAAGTGAATAACCAAGTGAAAAAAAATGGTTTAAAACAGAAATAAAAAAATTGAAGACCATAAAATTCAATGAAAATAAATACATATCACATGAAAACTCATGGAAAAATGAGGAATGAAAAGTAATGCTAAGAGGAAACTTCATAGCACAAAGTACCTACATAAAGATATTAAAAAGGATTCATCAAGGTAACAGCAGACCTGAAAAGTCTAGAACAAAAATATGTAAGCATAGAAAAGGAGTAGGCATGAAGAAATTATCAAATTGAGAGCAGAAATAAAAAAATAAAGAGAAGATAAAGAATCCATGAAATAAAGGTTTGGGTTTTTGAGAAAAATCAACAAGACAGACAAACTCTAAACAAAACTAAGTGAAAGAAAGAGAGAATATATCAAATCACAAAATCAGAAACTGTATTAAGAATTTTTGTTTCTTTAAAATCCCACTCATGTTATGTGAATGTGTTTTTCTATTATCCCCAGGTGTGGAGCATGAGGCTGCTTCAGTTTGTCCACAGCTCTTATGATTGCCTCTAGCAGGCCTGTGGTTTTTCCACCTGCACATAGTTATTTCTGAGTCTTCTGGAGAAGGTACACATGCCAGAGCCATGAGAGGGCCCGGGGTCTTTGAAGAGGGAAGAAGCTGCTGCTCTTCCTGATGCTGTTCACCCACAATGCTGCTCTGTTTGTCACTGATGGTTTGTTGGGCTGCTGGATATCCTGGTGACTAAGAAGTATTGCCCCAAAGAACCTGGCCCCCCTAAACCTCACAGAGCAGCTCAAAGAGACCTATAACTCTCTTCTAGCTTTTGTTCTCTTTTACCTAGCTGGGGTGTTGGAAGGAATATGGAAGGGAGGTAGAGTTTTAGAAATGAATAAATAAAACAGTTTTAATATAATAGTTCCATTTGCTGTTTAAGTGGACTTCTAGAATCCAGATGACAGAGACTGGTAATGCCCTAAAGAAGTCTATGACCCTAACCAGAATTTAGTAGGTGTAGAGATACAAGCTCCTTGTCTGTACTAACCTGTTTCTCTCCTGATAAGGGCAGTGGGGTGGAAGGGAGGTAGAGGCATTTAAAAACCATAAATAAAGTAGGTTTTTGAAAAAGGAAAGCCTACAGTTTTGCTCTCTGCAATATGAAATATAAATCCTTATTAAAAAAAAAATAACCTCATGTCACATTTTGTGTTTTCTTGCCATAGCTTAAAATGTGGCATCCCTACTCATTTCATTCCAAAGCAACACTTTTGCTTCTACTGGGGGAGGATGAGAGATCAGGGGACTCAGACAGCACAAACCATCTCAGCTTGCCACACCCATGCCAGTGTCGCCATAGTAGCATAAGCTACAGGGCGGGGGATATGATTTCCCCGGAAATAATGCCCCCTGCAAGGTCCTGGCAAACTCATCCCACTTAAGGTGCCTTTTGTGAAATCATTATAAAAATACTAGCTTGATTTCAGTAAAGTTGCAGCAGAGTCAAAACCATCAAGGTGTCTCTGTCTGTCAATTCTTTGCCGAAACCGTGTCTTCCTGTCTAAAGCCTTGTTCTTCCACGGATGACGGGAGCACGACTGGGCCTGTCCGTGGCATCAGCTCTGCCCTTCCATTCTAGGGGCAGACACAGCGTTAGCCTGGTAAAGTAGTAGTTTAGTAAAATTTTCCACTCTCCCAGGGTATATGTTTATTTTTACAAGTCACATGGTCCTGCATGTATACATTTCATTACCTTATCAGTGTCCAGTGCAGCCATCTCTACCTCACAGCTGAGAATTCCTACATCAACCCTCAGTCAAATGCAAACAGTAACAAAAACTGAAGCCTAAAGGAGCTTTGAATTTGAAAGAAAAGAGTAGCAAATGAAAGATGAATGAAAAACTAAAAATTAAATGACATGATTCTTCCTAGGTATGGAAGGGAGAAAATTTATTACAGATAAAAAGGCACACCCACAGGCCGGAATGTCTGGGAGAGCCCAAGGTAAACAGAACACTAAGCCATGGGAGGAGAGGAGAGGGGCACGCCAAACCATGAGACTATGACAGTAAATAATAGATGAAACAAATCAGGTAATCAAATTGGACAGATAACAGAAAGAAGGGCAGCTGGGTTAAGGGCCAAGTCCTGGGCTAGAGGGCAGTATATGCCTGCCATAGCTTGTAAACATGTAGGGACTCAGGGATGCTGGGCAAACCTGGTAGCTAATTCTGCTCTGAACTGTTAAATAGGCATCTCAGCCATTTGTCCCAGGATTTGAGTCTTAACAGTGCCCAGGTCCCCACATGCAGTCTGGCTCACAGTCCATCCCAATTCTGACACGTGGGACTCAGAGAGCTCAGCATTCCTAAGGCCAGGACAAAGAACCTCACAAGCAGCTGATGGCTGCCGGTTTCCATCCAGCCCAGTAAGGACCAACCACAACAGCTCCTGCTGCTCAGCCTCCTACTCTACCACCACTTTGGCACCGGAGGCCACACACTCACCATGTCGCCTCTTTGGAAGTCGCCTGAAATCCCCTCACAGGAACCAGCAGCTGAGCTCAGACTACAGCACGCTGAACATTCCAGACAGCTCAACTTCCAAACCAAATCTAAAACCTGGCACCTGAAAGAACCCTCCTCTTCCTCTGAGTACAGGATCCGCCCAGAATTCCTGATTGGTCAGTGAGTCTTGAGCAACATGAGCACCTACCCTAGGGTCACAGTGTACTGAAGAGACAAAGCATAGTGCTTCCTGGCCCAGGAGGGATGAATGCATGTTTGCTAATTACAAAGAGTAGTGAGGGCTTAGATTAGGGAGGAAGCTCAGGAGAATCCTATGCTCCAGGCAGGGACTTTGGATCCATGATTCGACCTTTGGGTTCATATGTGGAGAATCAGGGTCACACCTTTCCCAAATTGGCAGAGATTTTTCAGTAGCTTTGTTCCTGTTGTCTAATAACCTACCCTTCCATCTTTCAGCTCTCTGTAAGCTCTTCCTACTCCTGGAATCAAGATGAATAGCTTGAATAGCCAGTTATTCAATTTGCAGTGGAGTGAACAATCTGTCCACAGGCAGAAGGCTATCACGAATATTAACAATTAAAGAGCGATTTTAGGAAACAAAAGGAGATTGTTGTTTTGTGACTTCACACTGGTTCAGGTTAACTACAGCTACTTTTCACCTGGTAGGTATGAGATAACCATGGGAGAAAAGCAGGAAACAGATGATACACACTTTGGAGCATGGGTATCTTCCTCATGATAAGGTTAGTTCTTTGTTCTCACTCCTGATTTGGTCCTCTATAGGCCACACAGGACATTTATTGATCATGTACAACTGATTACCTCACTTCACATTGTTACTGTCAACTCCTGTCACAGCAAGAAAGCTTTCTCCCTCTTTCTTGCCCATTCACTTCATACACAGTTGAAGTAAAATTGAGAAAAATGGTTAATTAAGCAAACAATAACATTTGTGGTCCGGTCTTTGAATGTTGAGAAATTTCAGGCTTAATAAAAGTCCGCTTTGGAACAGTCTAAAATACTGGACCAATTAAGATTAGTAGCTTTCTTCAACGTTCTTTTGGGAGCAGGCTTTGATGAGATAGAGCAGTTGAAGCAGTTGAGGCAGGAACAAGCAGAATGCTGGGACATGCAAGATGCTGGAACAGATGAGTCAATGTCTCACCATGGTGAAGAATGATTCTGTTAGTTTTGATCCACCATCTCTAGTGTCCAGTTCCTTTGTTCTGCAAACACATAATTTCTCACAAGCGTTATAGAGTTCTAAAATTATAAATGTATGAGATGTGCAGGATGTAACTAAGCTCTAAGCCAATTTTATCTATGCAAACTAAAAAATTAGGATAACATATTTTGAGGAAATTATAGCCAAGGATTTATTGGCCAAGTATTGTTGAAGTTCTGCCTAGAGATATATGTTTTTAATCTCTCAGTTTTAGAGTCGTTCCCGTGTAAAGTGATCAGAGCAATATAAGTTACCATTATTATGGAACATAGAGTCATTATCTTGTTGAAATCAAAACAAGGTTGGATACGTTAAAATATCTTTTTGGGCTCTTGCGTACCTGTTGTATTAGGCCAACTTGCTTCCTATTTCCCTAGAAGAGCCTCCCATTAGAGAGACAAGCTGGTTGTCTTGAGCAATAGAAATCACATGTTTTAAGTAAACTTTATATAAAGTCCTTTTCAATTT